>MIPV01005342.1:30625-42473 GCA_001983365.1 Amanita bisporigera | reverse complement strand
TGATGTTTTTTTCAATGTCACTTGGCTGACCAGGACTAACCAGGACTGTCCAGGACTGTCCAGGAATGACCAGGACTGTCCAGGAGTCCAGTGGAACACGGGGGGGAGTGTAAAGTGCTCCATGAGCTTCGGTTTGTTTGTAAGGGGATAATAGGGATGTATGAAACACAGGGTGAATGCGCCATTGCTTTGGCAGTTTCAATTTGTACATCACCGGTCCCATTACTTGTTCAATAGTGAAGGGTCCTTCTCGTTTAGGCGCTAGTTTTCTCGACTGATATGGAATATGTAGATTTCTATTTTCGAGCCAGACCTTGTTGCCTTTTTCGAACTGTATGGATTTGTCCCTTCGTCGTTTTGCCACTAGTTGTCTAGCTAATTCGTGTGCTGCTAGCACTTCCTCCCTTGCTTTTCATAACTGTAGTAGTCATTCTTCTGCTGCGGGTGTACTCATTTTGTGGGAAGCAGTGGGAAGCGCTACAGGGTTGGTTCCATACATTAGCTGAAATGGTGATGCTTTGATGGCATCGTGATGTCGGTTGTTGTGAGCAAATTCAGTGATTGGGAGTAACCCTTTCCATTTGTGCGGTTCATTAGTGCAGAACATTCGAAGATAAACTTCTAATTCTTGGTTGACTCGTTCTGTTTCTCCATCAGTCTGTGGATGATATGCTGTGCTCATCCTGTGGTCAATTCCTAGCGCTTTTCTGATTTCTTGGAAGACTTTTGCTGAGAACTGTGGTCCTCTATCTGAGATGAGCGTGTCAGGGAGGCCAAATCGCTTGAAGATCTCGGTAATGTATATGTTCACCATTCCCAGAGCGTCGATTGTTTTGTTGCATGGTGTGAAAATTACCCCCTTTGTAAGACCATGGTCCACCATGACCAAAATAGAGTCAAAACCATCTGAAAGAGGTAGATTGGTGATGAAATCCAGGGTGACTTGTTGAAACAGCCGCGTAGCTTTCGATTTAATCGGTTGATATGCTGGTGTGTTTGGGTGCATGTTAACCTTCATCTGTTGGCACAATGCACAACCTTCAATCCATTCTTTTACATGCCTGTACATCCCTGGCCACCAATAGTCCCTCTTGAGTAATTCCAATGTCTTAAAACATCCAGGATGCCCTGATGTAATTGCCTCATGTATTTCCTTGATCAAATTTGCATGCAAACCATCATGGTCAGGGACATAAACCTTCCCTTGATAATGAATTAATCCATTTACGTATGTCCAGTCCTGAAGCTGTGACTTAATCGGTGGAGCGTGGTGTTTCTCAACTACCTCGATCAGAATTCATCCAAAATCATCCTTTGACATTGCCTTTTGGAGATCTGTTACCAAGTCTTCTGCAATCAAATTAATGAATTGTTCAGGAGGTAAAACCATCATTTCTTCCAGCTGTTCTTCATTCCCCATATGATCTGGGCATCTTGACAGTGCATCAGCTTCAAACATTTTCGTTCCAGGGATGTGTTCGATGTGTAGGTCAAATTCAGATAAAAACGAAGACCATCGTGCTTGTCTGGGTGTTAATCGTTGCAGTGTGCAGTAGAATGACAGGTTTTTGTGATCACAATGTATAACCGTTGTATGTGGTGATCTATGCAATAAATGCCTCCAAGTTGCGAGTCCTTTGATGATTGCTAGCAGTTCCTGATCATAGATCTGATAATTTTGCTCTGTTGGGGTTAATGCATGTGAGATAAATCCACAAGGGTGTAGAGCTCCTGTTTCATTGGCCTGTTTTAACACTGCTCCAATTGCTTTGTTAGATGCATCAGTTTGAAGGATGAATGGTTTTGCCACATCTGGCATTAATAGTACTGGCATGGATGCGAATTTTTCTTTTAGTTTATTAAATGATTTCTGCTGTTCTGCGCCCCATGTGAATGGTATGTCCTTTCTGGTCAGGTTGGTGAGTGGCCTCGCTAGTGATGCGAAATTTCCGATGAATCATCAATAAAAGTTTCCAAATCCAAGGAATGATCGAACTTGTTTAACTGTAGAAGGGGCTGGCCAATTGGCTATTCCTGCCAGTTTGATCAGATCCATTTGTATTCTCCCTGGTTTGATGATCATGCCAAGAAATTTGACTTCTTGTACGGCGAATTTGCACTTTTCGAGTTTCAGGAAGAGATCATTTTCCTGTAATCTCTGAAGGACGTGTTTTGTTTGTATTTCTAATTCCTCTTTTGTATCGGCGCAGATTAGAAGATCATCCATGTAAATAATGAGCCATCCTTCGTTAATCATATCCCGAAAGTATTCATTCATCATTGTCTGGAATGTCAATGGTGAATTACAGAGACCAAAGAACATTACTGTCGGTTCATAAAGGCCCCTGTTTGTGATGAATGCGGCCTTCCATTTGTCCCCTTCTTTAATTCGACATTGTTGTATCCCCATCTGAGGTCTAGTTTCGTAAAATATTGGGCACCAGTGATGAGCCGTGTCTGGCTGTGGTCGCATATAGACATCGGAATGCGTTAGCGCGCAAGGCGTCTTACTGTCACAACAGAATAACACACACACACTGATCCTGCTATGAGAAAACAAGCAGCGTTGGACACCTCCACCTTTCACGCTAGCTCGCAATTAAAGCCGTCAATGTGTCATGATTATCCAGTGCCACACACATTACTCGCAATGGCATCAGATACAAAACCTTCAGTAATCCCACTACCCCGTGCTACCAAGCATGCATGAAGTGTCTGTCACAAGCACAAAGGATCGCACTGGTCGTCCAGTAAAGAAACGCCCAGCATTGTCCACGATGGGAAACGCTGTCGCTCCACAGAACTGATTGGTGGGCGAAAGCTTATACCAACCCAGTGCAATGGATGTCGATCGCCGCAGACCACCACGTTAGCAAAGAGCTATATCAAGTACAAAGGGAACGAGTCCAGACCGTCGGGTCGCAGTGATTGATGAAGGACGTAGTGCTAAATTGGGAAGTCACCGGCACTCATTGATTAACCATAGCATCAAAATGCGAGTAAAACACTGGTAGCTACAGCAACCATCTGTTCTGGTTACCACAACGACAGCACAGCGAGTGGAATGCCCTGGAAAATAGTAGCAGGACACGTGTCCATAGGAGAAATTTGACAGAGTCCAATGATGCTAGTAGAGCTCGAAAATGTTTAAAAATGGTAGTATAACAGTAGTAAAAGCAATCAATCCACTGAGTTTCTCCCTCTTCGAAGTCTAAAGACCACTACTTCTCGAGTTTCTGCTCTTTGCCGCATCCATACACTTGAAGCCACCTCGCATGGGGCGTGGACTTCGACCTTTGTCTTCTCAGTACTCCGTGCATAGTTCTGCAAAGACACCCACCCCCACTGTCAGCTTTGTCACATGAGGTTCAAATACCCATATGTCCGTGGTTACCCGCGCCGTGTCCCACAGTTTGCCGCAGTTCTCCGTAATTAACCATCCACGCTATTCTGCGAGTCGTGCACCACACAATCTAGTGGGAGTTCACAGGACTATTTCAAGCAACCTCACCAAACTACTCCCTGCCTGTGTCTAGGCTACGGAGAGATATATTACCAGATAGTTTCGTCATTAGATTGGAAACAAGGGGTAGCAGATAAGCGTTTTTGATTGTCCACTCATTTAGATATCTGTAATCCTGACAAGGTCTCAAAGCGCCACTTTCCTTTTTTGCAACAAAGAAGAATGGAGAGGCCTGTGGGGATTTTGACAGTCTAATGTATCCTTTTGCAACTTGTTCTGTGATCCATTCGTCCAAGGAGGATTGTTCCTTTAAGGATAGTGGGTAGATCTTGCTCACTTTCGGAGAGAAACCTTGTTTTAGTTCAACTGCATGATCCCAGGGTCTAGTTGATGGGAATCGCTCTGAGGCTTTCTTTTCAAAGACTTCCTTCCATTTATTGTATTCTGATGGTAAAGTAGTTGGTGGTTCGTCCTTTTTGAGCTGGTGTTCTAGTGATTGAGAAGTCGATGTTTTTACTCTGATCCAGTAATTGTCTTCTCCCCATTGTTTACTATCAAGGGCCATCTGCCAGATCGGTCAATCATCTTCTTTGATTTGTTCCAGCTGAACTGTTTTGCTTTTCCAATTAATCATTGGATTGTGTTTCTCCAACCAGGGAATTCCCAGGATTAGACGTTGTTCTCCTAGTTTCGTGATCAAGAACCAATTGTCATACATTGTTCCCCCTATGGAGTAGTTGATGCATGTCCTGTGAGTGATTACTCCATTGGTATTAATTGTTCCATCAGCGTTTTGCACTCAAAGTGGTTTTTGTAATTTCTCCTTCCATAGGTTTTTTGTGACTTCTTCATCAATAAAATTTCCATCAGCTCCGCAGTCGATTAGTGCAGAGGTTTCAGCAGGTAGGTTGGACTATTGAACAGGGATCAAGATTCTTCTGTCATTGTTTGATTGTATGATTACAGAATCAAGTGCTGATTGTTCTAGTCCATTGGAGGAAGTGTCAACTGCTGCCTGACGCTTCCTGATTAAAAACCCTCCATTTCGAGTTCGTTTAGGAAGGTGTTCCTTTCTTCTTCAGTTAATTTGGTCAACATTGCCCTGATTGTTTTGATTGAGCCTCCTGTTTCTTTGGTAGATTTTTCTTCAGTGATTGAGCAAATATTTCTGCCCTGGGAGGAGGATCCAGATGAGTTGTTGTTGCACTTAGGGCAGTTCCATGAAATGTGTCCCTGTATGCCGCATCTGAAACATTTTCCTGCTTTCCTATATTCCTCTTTTTGCACTTCAGTTAATCACCCAGTGGGCATTGTGTTAACAGCCTGATTAGTCCCTGTCTGATTGCCCCTGTTAGAGCTTCGATTGAAACCAGATCAATCTCCTGATCTGGACCCTTTTCCCATAAGTTGCATAGTTTCCCAGGCGAAGTGGAGCTGTTCTGCTTTTGTGTATGCGTCGTTCATGGTTTTATAATCCATCTGATGCTCCAAGACCTTAGTAGCGATGCTGTCTGGGAGTTTTCGAATGAAAGCCTGGAGTTGGGCAGTTAATCTGGTAAGGCCAGTGAGTTCGATCAGGGTGCGTAATTTTCGGATGTATTCAGGGACTGAAACTCCCCCTCCTACGCTTAAATTTGCTAGTTCATTTAAGGCCCTGACTGCACTATTGATTTCTCCCCAATCGGCAATGAAACGTTGATTGAATGTTCCATAGTCATTCCATTGTCTTCCTGTTGCTTCTCCTTTGTTGGTGTTTAACTCTCCTCGGATAATTGTTTTCCAGTTGTCTAGCTCTGGTCCTAAGCATGCTAGAGTGTATCTGATCTTTTTCTTGTCTTTGCCCTTATAATTATTTTCGTTAAGAGCAAAGAAATCTTCAAGGGAGTCTAAAAATGACTGCGCCTCAGTTCGCTTTCCTGTAAAGACCCTGATGGGCTGTGGTTTGATATCCCCTTTGGTAACCTCCGTGGTATCGGCCATTTCTTTCTTGGGTTCTTCTTCTTTCTTTGGTTCTTCGTCCCTCTCTTTTTTGCAGAATTGGTACCAGGCTGTGACAGTTTCGGATGATGCTGCAAAGAATGCTGCTCTTAGACTGAGTTTGTGGTAAGGTGCAAACTCTGTCCACCAGGTAGCTTCTGGTTCAGTGATAGGCTTTTCTAGAAGGAGGTGTTTAACGTTGTATTCTTTGTTGTACCACTCGATCCAAAGTTTCCTGGATAATTCCTTGTCTGGATCTCCTTCTTCGTATTCTCCTGTAAAATAGCTCCTGTCAATAGGGATGTTCTTCTTTACTCCTTTCCAACACCACTGGTTACTGAGTACGGAAAAGAAGACTTCTGTTCTTTTGAGATAAAAATTTCTGTCAAAAGCGAGTGCTCCGTTAGGAGGTCTTTCTTCGAAGTTATTAGGATCAATGATGTCTTTGCTAGTGATGATGCACTGAGTGGTTCCTTGAGTTCCAACTTATGTTATGGACGATGCCTTCTTTGTCATACTTAGAAATGACGAACAGAGTCTCAGTCTGCTCCCAGTCGTGACAATTATTGATAGAACAATGAGGACACTAAGTCTGATGATGACAAAGGCCCTTAGGTCGATGCATTTGACGATGTAGAGGAGAGGCGATGATTCAGAGGCTGAGAGGAAGGTAAAACTCGTTTAAGTTGGAACTGAGGTGCTACTGTACAAGAGAGGCCTTTATATACATTTAGAGAACAATAAAGATGATAAAAAAGGAGAAAAGGCTGTAGCTACCTGAGAAGGAAAGATGAAAGTAGCTACTAAATGGAAATAACATCCAAGGCAATGCGTATGGTAATGATGATGATATAACTAGGGTATCTCTGTCCGCTGAGTAATAACGATGACAAGGAAAAGGAAAAGAAACTGTAACACTGAGTAATAACAATGACGAGGAAAGAAAAAGAAACTGTAACATTACCCCCTTTGTATGGGAGAAGTCACTGACTTCTTCTAATTGCCCTGCCCCCAACCATTGTTACTGTTGTCACCCACCCATCCATCGCCATCGGTTTTGTCATGCCAATTGGTGAGGATGTCGATGTTGGCTATGGCAGCGTTGATGAGTTTTTGTGTCACCCTCAAAGTGTGATGGAGGTGTTGGATTGCCATTCGCTCCTGGGCGGACTCCTGGTCAGAAATGGTGGAGCGAGGAATCTCGATGGAATTGTGGATGGTGGCATCGGCCTCCATTACAACTCTGACCACCACATGGTGAATGTCAGAAGTGACGGATGCAAGGTTTCAGATGGGGCCAGAAGTGGTGGTGATGAAGATGTTGGTGAAGTCAGACATTGTGAGGGAAGAGGTGATGAAGATTTGGCGAAGGTTGGAAAAGGTGAGAGTGCGTCAAAGACTGCATTATCCAGAGCAGATCATTGGGATCCTTCAAGTTTCTGCATGATTTTTATAGAGATCGACTGCTTTGACCATTCCCTTCATTCTCATAGATGCTTTTAAACTCCTCATCATCCTGCATGATTAATTTGTCTATATTTGGCCAATCGTTTGTAACATTTTCAGCTAATTCCTTGATCATGGGTTCTTCATACAAAATGTCCCATATTGAATCATTTGCAGGTCGTTGCAGGATCACTTGAAATAATTCTTCTGCAAATTGTTTGGCAGAAGTAGTCGATGTAGGAGATGTGGGCACTGTTGTCCCTGGATCCAAAGACGACTCTTCAGCATCATAGACCTCATAGTTTGGGTAGTAGTACTGCCATCCATTATTCATTGTCCTGATGATGCTTCAGACTCTGGGGTATCCTGGTTCAAATTCATGTTGGTTGTAGAACAGTGGGTTCGGGGTGCATGGTGGAGGAGGTATTCGACAATCTGTGGCAATTTGATAGCTTGGTGGGAGAACAAAAGGGGTGGACAACAGGGTTACTTGTGGTGGGAACATGTCGTCATACTTCCTCCCTATGTCTTCCCATTGATCGTTAATTTCTTCCACTTCATTGTCCCTATTATCTCTTCCTGGATCTTTGGTACTCCACTCGTTTTTGATGATGTCATACAACCTGTTGTCGATCCAGTCATTTAATGTCTGGATGGCTTCTTTATTTTGTCTCATTCTCTCATCACTTCATTTGGGTGTATAGTAGAATGGATCATGTGTGATCTGATTATGGTTATGTCTTGGGTTCAGGTAAAGGTCTCCTACGAGATGCTTTGATGGTGACGCATACTACATTTTCTGCTTTGTAATGAAATGAATATCATCCTTGAAAGGGGTGAAGGTGATATGGTTCAAGAATGAAGAATTGTATGCATTGTGGGAGTTTCCTTGATGCTGAGAATTTGGCATGAGTGGGAGCATAGTTCCATGCATATATGCTATTACGTTTGAGGTGTCTGCGGTTGCAATATGTGACCATGATAGCTTTTCTTCTTTTACAGTTGTCTCCTGGCTTTATACTCCAGTAGAACTTCCGCAGCATTACCCAGGTTGCGCTCAGGTTCCCACAAGTTGTCATTTGATCTGTAGCCTTTCCATTTGACCAAGTATTGATATCCTGCACCACATTTTTGATGTGCAAGAATTGCTTCTACCTCATATTCTTCATTTCCATTTATGAGATCAGGAGGTGGCATCATGTAGTTTGGGCCATGAGCTTCGGTTTGTTTGTAAGGGGATAACAGGGATGTGTGAAACACAGGGTGAATGTGCCATTGCTTTGGCAATTTCAATTTGTACGTCACTGGTCCCATTACCTGTTTGATAATGAAGGGTCCTTCTTGTTTAGGCGCTAGTTTTCTTGACTGATATGGAATGTGTAAATTTCTACTTTTGAGCCAGACCCTATCGCCTTTTTCGAACTGTATGGATTTGTCTCTTTGTTGTTTTGCCACTAGTTGTCTAGCTAATTCGTGCTAGCGCTTCCTCCCTTGCTTTTTGTAACTGTAGTAGTCGTTCTTCTGCTGCAGGTGTACTCATTCTGTGGGAAGCAGTGGGGAGCACTACAGGGTCGGTTCCATACATTAGTTGAAATGGTGATGCTTTGACAGTAACATGATGTCGGTTATTGTGTGCAAATTCTGTGATTGGGAGTAGTCCTTTCCATTTGTGTGGTTTGTTAGTACAGAACGTTCAAAGGTAGACTTCTAATTCTTGGTTGACTTGTTCTGTTTCTCCATCAGTCTGCGGGTGATATGCTGTGCTCATTCTGTGGTTGATTCCTAGCACTTTTCTGATTTCTTGGAAGACTTTTGCTGAGAACTGCGGTTGATTCATAGCACTTTTCTGATTTCTTGGAAGACTTTTGCTGAGAACTGTGGTCCTCTATCTGAGATGAGCATGTCAGGGAGGCCAAATCATTTGAAGATCTTGGTAATGTATATGTTTGCTGTTCCCAGAGCATTGATTGTTTTGTTGCATGGTGTGAAAATTACCCCCTTTGTAAGACCATGGTCCACCATGACCAAAATAGAGTCAAAACCGTCCAAAAGAGGTAGATCAGTGATGAAATCTAGGGTGACTTGTTGAAATGGCCACATTGCTTTTGACTGAATTGGTTGATACACTGGTGTATTTGGGTGTGTGTTAACCTTCATTTGTTGACATAATGCACAACCTTCAATCCATTCCTTCACATGCCTGTACATCCCTGGCCACCAATAATACCTCTTGAGTAATTCTAGTGTCTTAAAATGTCCAGGGTGTCCTGATGTAATCGCTTCATGTATTTCCTTGATCAAATTTGCATGCAATCCATCATGATCAGGGACATAGACCTTCCCCTGATAGCGAATTAGTCCATTTATGTATGCCCAGTACTGAAGCTGTGACTTGATCGGTGGAGCGCAGTGCTTTTCAACCACCTCGATCAGAATTTGTCCAAAATCATCTTTTGACATTGCCTTTTGGAGATCTGTCACCAAGTCTTCTGAAATCAAGTTGATGAATCATTCAGGAGGTAAAACCATCATTTCCTCCATCTGTTCTTCATTCCCCATATGATCTGGGTGTCTTGACAGCGCATCAGCTTCGAACATCTTTGTTCCAGGGACATGTTTGATATGTAGGTCAAACTCAGATAAAAACGATGACCATTGTGCTTGTCTGGGTGTTAATCATTGCGGTGTGCAGTAAAATGACAGGTTTTTGTGATCACAGTGTATAATTGTTGTGTGCAGTGACCCGTGTAATAAATGCCTCCAAGTTGCAAGTCCCTTGATGATTGCTAGCAGTTCCTGATCATAGATCTGGTAATTTTGCTCCATTGGGGTTAATGCATGTGAAATAAATCCACAAGGATGTAAGGCTCCTGTTTCATCGGCTTGTTTTAACACCGCTCTGATCGCTTTGTTAGATGTGTCAGTTTGGAGGATGAACGGTCTTGTTACATCTGGCATCAATAGTACTGGCATGGATGCAAATTTCTCCTTTAGTTCATTGAACGATTTCTGCTGTTCTGTGCCCCATGTGAATGGCGTGTCTTTTCTGGTTAGATTGGTAAGTGGCCTTGCTAATGATGCAAAATTTCCAATGAATTGTTGATAGAAATTCCCAAATCCAAGGAATGATCGAACTTGTTTAACTGTAGAAGGGGCTGGCCAATTGGCTATTCCTGCCAGTTTGATCAGATCCATCTGTATTCATCCTGGTTTGATGATCATACCAAGAAATTTGAGACTTCTTGTACAGCAAACTTGCATTTCTTGAGTTTCAGGAAGAGATCATTTCCTGTAGTCTCTGAAGAACACATTTCATTCGTATTTCTAACTCTTCTTTTGTATTGGTGCAGATCAGAAGATCATCCATGTGAATAATAAGCCATCCTTCATTAATCATGTCCCAAAAATATTCATTCATCATTGTTTGGAAGGTTGATGGTGAATTGCAAAGACTGAAAAACATTACTGTTGGTTCATAAAGGCCCCTGTTTGTGATAAATGCAGCCTTCCATTCATCTCCTTCCTTGATCTGGACATTGTTATATCCCCATCTGAGGTCTAGTTTTGTAAAGTATTGGGCACTGGATAATTTCATCATTAGATTGGAAACAAGGGGTAGCGGATAAGCATTTTTGATTGTCCATTCATTTAGATATCTGTAATCCTGACAAGGTCTTAAAGCGCCGCTTTCCTTTTTCACAACAAAGAAGAATGGAGAGGCCTGTGGGGATTTTGACGGTCTAATGTATCCTTTTGTGACTTGTTCTGTGATTCATTCATCCAAGGACAATTGTTCCTTTAAGGATAGTGGGTAGATCTTGCTCACTTTTGGAGAGAAACCTTGTTTTAGTTCGATTGCATGATCCCAGGGTCTAGTTGATGGGAATTGCTCCGAGGCTTTCTTTTCAAAGACTTCCTTCCATTTATGAGGTCTTTACGCTCACCCCCCTATTCCACATGGATTCCGTGTGGATTCTGCACTGTTCTGGCAGTAACATTACATTAGCAGTGCCATTCCACCTGGATTCAACACACATTCTGCATGGAATGGCGGAATTTCCGCAGAGAGTCTGCACGGAATATTCCGTGCTGAGCACTGACATGTCACACATGTCACAGTTTCCCACAAGCCAAAAAGGTGACAATCATGACATGTTTGCCAAATTAACTACCTTCTCACATGTCACCTGCCACATGGCACCAACATGTCACATCATCCCACAGTCCAAAAGTGATAATCATGGCTATACTTGGCTTGGACTGGTTTCCTCTCATTTTTCCATTAACTGTACTCCCATATAAATTATAACAGCTCACACACTCTCATCAATATCAACCATAACATATTTCCCACAGTCCAAAAAGAGCAAGAACCACACCAAGCCCTCAGCAGATAGTGTTCTCACATTTTACACATTTTCCCACATTCCAAAAGATGAAAATCATGACCAGCACTTGGCTAACTATGTATTTCTTTGCACTTGACTAACTACTTTCTCACATGTCACCAGCATGTCACATTCTCCCACAGTCCAAAAGTAAGAATCATGACTATACTGACTCCCAATATATTTTCCCATGGTCTCAGTAATGTCCACTGAAGCATCACATGTGAAATGTTATTTTTTAAAATATATAATGGACCAGGCCATGTGTGAGAATTATAATTTCACTTCTGGTGTCAGTACAACCACTTTTCTAATATGTCACACAAGTGTCACATTTTTTTACAATCTCAAAAAGTGAGAATATTGACACAACCTATTAACACAAAATGTAGTGTGAGTAAATCTGACCCTAACTGAAAAAACCAAATAATTTTAAACATTGTCCTTGCTGAGATATTTGCAATTTTCTCCCGGAGACCTGCCAATGAGAAATTACAAAGTCAAAATCAGGACATACTGTATTAACATAAAGTGTGGAGGGAGTAAATTTGACCCTGACCATAGTACGTAAATT
>MIPV01005342.1:10984-23818 GCA_001983365.1 Amanita bisporigera | reverse complement strand
CTGTCCAGGACTGTCCTGGTCAAGTCCTGGTTCAGTCCTGACCTGACCTGACCTGTCCAGGTTTTAGTGTTCTGGACCACCACCAGGACTCTACCAGGACTCTACCAGGACTTTTAGGAGTGTTACTGAAGAAAATTGCCCTGCATGTCCTTTCCAACACTGTCTTTCATTTTCCCACAGTCAAATTAACTCTACTACACATTCCCAGATTCCACTAAGTTTCCCACACTCACATCCAGATATTTGTACACATCCCCACAGCTGATGCATACTGTTCTACATTTTCACACAGTCAAACCATCAAATTCCCACATTACACTACATTTCCCACACCCCATCCGAATATTTAAACACCCCACCACTGACTTGTGCTCTCATATATTTTCCCACAGTCAGAATGACTTCCATGCATTATTACCACACTGCATTCATACAAACTTACTACAATACAACTACAACACTTATTCTTCTTCTTCCATTTCCTCTCCCCCTACTTCCTTCAGTTTATGGGTCAGGATTACATGTCTGGTGTGGTAGAATAGCATAACATGCAAGAACCAGTCAAAATTCCCCCTGGTCATTCTGTTTAATATATGCTCAAACCCACCAATCCAAGCATTCAGTTGTTCACATGCTTATAGTACAACTGGCCTTGTGTATTTTTAGCTGCAACCACCAAGTTGGGTGCAGAGCCATTCAGAGGAGCAGGATTGCAATAAGTCCTGCACAGTTCATCATCAACCCAGTGGTTGACATAATGGTATGAGTTCAACAATAAACCTTGTTGTGTCTTTCCACCTCTTCAAGTCCCAGCTGCCATTTCTTATGCAACTACAGAGAACAAGGCATGCCTTATCAATCCATATATGTATAGTCTGGCCTAGACTCTGGTGTAGGATACACTAGCCTCAGGAAGTCCATGATGTGGGCAGGTGATTCTGATTTTGAGAATTTCATCCATGCAAGGACTACTCCACAAGGAGCACATATTGTTTCAACACAGTAAAAATGGGGGGGTGTAAAATGGTGTTTTGTCCTTTGTACTGGTTGAGCAACCTCTGGCTCTTCCCCTGTGTTCCTAGATGCCCAAGGCAAGCCTTCATCTGGCCTTCTGAGTCCTCTTCTGTAACCTCCCAATGTAGATGCCTATTATTAGCAACAAATCTTTCCCAGATGTCTTGATGCTGATGACATGCTTTTGTACCTTGAACTTTGACATTTCTACAATCTGCCACATGGCAAAGCCCTCCATAGAGGTTCTCATGATATGCACAGTAGACACCCCCACATACATTTTGCAGATCACTTGTACAGTCACCATAGGCACAATGGGTGTGGCCAATGACTATCCCATCCATGACAACCAGCCTAACAAGGGAATTCTCATCATCATCAATTCCATGAACTACTTCCTGTTGACCTCCAGGATTTAATCTAACATCATCCATACCCAATGTCTCTGCTTCATCATTTTCTGTGATCACATCAGCAGTCCCCTTATAATTTTGTGCACATTCAGCACAAGCATGGTGTTCAGCAGCTCTTATTATGCCCTTTTCACCAAGGATCTTGTATGCCTCTGATGTCACATCATCTATTGAAAGATTATCATCCATTGTGACATCTACATTAGACTCTGAGGCAACAAAATGCATTGATTCTTGGATGTATTATTAGTAATTCCTTGAGATTCAGGAAGTTGTTGAATGACATTTTCATTATAATTAATAAATGGTGAATCATTTTATGGGATTACCTTTCAGATAATACATATCAAATATTTCATCATTGATGTATATATATTTTTCACCATCAGAAGTATGAGTAAACTCATTCTGATATATCTGTTCATCTGGTTTGATCATTGTGAAATGATTTTCATTTGTCTTATATTTGTAATCATGTTTCTTGTCAAGAAGACACTTCTTTTCAAATTCAGACTTATCAAATTCACTTAAGACTTGATTTGTTGTTGCATTCCTCTTACAGATGGAACATTCACACTGTGAAGAATTTATATTAGGACCCTTTTGGTCCTCTATAGTGCAACTAATTTTACAAGGCTTCTTCATACTTTGTAAAGACTCTTGTCTTTGGAGATTTGCTCTCCAAAACCTCCACTTCCACTGACAAAACTGATGGGGGCATTCCAGCCTGGGTTGACTGGCTCCAGAGCTCCTGCTCCAGGTGTTCTCCTGCCACTGGTGACAACCATTTTCCAGGACATGTATAATTGAGTGGATTGTGGCACAGCTTGTGCCTTTCCATTTGAAGACCCCTCATGGGTCCTGAGAATGAATGCTGTAACCATATCAACTTCAGGATAATGTAGCTGATTTTTAAATGTTACATACCTCTGGGTCTGTTTGTTGCATTAAGCAGTTTAACTCAACAACTGCTTTTTCATCTAAGGCCTCCTTGGCCCTCCAATAGGCTTCCTCATCATGATAGACTTCACCATCTAAGATCCAAATGAGCCTTGCATGGGCCAATCTGTGCTCACCAAGCTTTCTTGAAAGCTCGGTGCCTTGTAGTCCCCTCAGGGACTCAAAGCATGGACCATACTGTCCGTTATTGGTAAGATGATGAATCTTTTGTCCATCATACTCAGGGAAGCCTTTGATGACCACTCCATACCCAGGGTGGTACTCCTCAATGATGTCTTCCTCTTCTTCTCCTACAGCATCAGCACCACCTACTTCATCCAGATGTGAAAAACTACATTCTCCTTTATCAATTGTATTAGTTAATTGATTTGATTGATAATTTGAATTATTACCACCAGTCTCATTAACATATTGTACCCCAATCTTATGGGGATGAGGATCATTGATTGATCTGAACTCCTCTAGAGTCCAGCAATCCATGATAAATTTGTAAGTGTCCCTGTGGGACCCTACAAGAATCTGAGATGCAGGGAGAGAATAGCACCTAATCAGTGGTGCCATCTCATGAACATCCAGACTATTCTTGATCCTATTATAGCTGGCACATGCCAGCACCATTCCAACAACCTTTGCAAACTTTGTTGCATCACATGGCAACACTTGAAAATTCTCCTCATTAAACATCCTCATAATATTATTTACATCATCCTCCTCTAAAAACATCACACATCCCAATGCATGATGAATTATACCTTGATTGATGTAATCCTTTTGTTGATACATTGCATCAACAAGCTAATCACAAAAGGAAATGTAGTGGGAAAGGGGACCAATTTTCGAAATTTGAGACATCTGAGAAAAACTTTATTAGCCATTATTCTTATCCTGAATTAATCATGAGAAAAGAATGTGCTTAGGCTGTGCTATTTTTTCTGACACCTTGTTATGGACTTGTCCAAAGCAATGCAAATGATCGACAACACCACTGGTTGATTTTGAAGAGTTGCTATGCCAAAAAATGTACCAGGGGCTCCATCAAATTCCCTGCATATGAAAATCCTACTGCCAAATAGGTACTAGTATGTATGTACATACATGTGTGTTACTACTTGTGAATGACATCCTCAAATGTGCGACTCTAAGTGGGATGCTAATCAGTGCCCACCACTAGTCTGCGTGTACAATGTCAGCACAACCTTTATACAAATTATGTAATTAACAAAATTGAGAAAAGGGACAAAGGCCCTTATGATGATATATGCAATAACTTTTGGGCAATTGGGGGTGTGTGAAGCCTTTACAGGGGATTGACCCTGATATCTGCATTAAGTGGCCCAAAATCCATGTCAATTTTTATTTCATGGTGTGACAAAACCACAACAGTTTTAGGATCTGGTAATCCATGTGAGAACTTTGATTTTGGAGTTCCACAACTCCACATGATTCCAATGCATGACACCAGGTATTTAGTCCATGCCCCCACATGGTCTGTCACAAGCACAACAGTAATGGTATCCCTGCTACCATTAAGTGGATCATTTATCCCATGATCATGGGTTAGTCATTCATAATGTGTAAGACAAAAGAGAAGCAGTCACAAGTCACACACTAAATCAGTTATAGATCTCATCAGATATGGTAGATGGCACTAAGGCCATATCCATATACCAGGGATCTGATTTCTTGAGAGATCTGCTTGAAACAGATCACACACAACACTAATACTAATACATATGTACTACTGAATACCTCCATCTGGCATTCAATGCCCACTCTCCACAGTGGTGAGTGACATTCTAGGCAGTTGCTTCAGGGCTCATAACCTGTTGAGACAGCAGTGCAGGCACTAGCTAGATAATGTCTTTCACTTACATTGTATTCTTGCTGTATTACTGCTTAGATCACACTGTGTTGTTAGTTAAAAAACTGAAAAATCATCGCTCAGAATGACCTTCTTATATAGACATTTGGAACCCTAACCTCAGTACAATGTACACTACTCATTATGGTTATTGGTACTGCATTCAGTGCCATTATGAGTCATTCTGAGTCATATCTATTAATATTCCTTCCATGATGTTCCATATGACTCATGCACAGTCATAATCTATTTATAGATGTTCTAAATTGTTCTATATGAGTCATAGTGAGTCATATATAAATAGGGATTGGCTCGGGTTTGCCAAACCCGCGCGGGTCATGGGTACGGGTGCTTGGAGGGTACAGGTACGGGTCTATACTCTGTAGACCCGCAGTCAAACCCGTACCCACATCACGGGTTCGGGTAGAGCACTGGTACCCGCACCTATACCCGCTGAGTCCCATGTTGGGTTTAGCGTGCTAGTATGGTGCGGCCGCCAGCCAATACTACTTTAGTCAGGTTGGGTTTAGCGTGCTAGTATGGTGTGGCCACCGGCCAATACTACTTTAGTCAGTCGGGCCATTGCTACTGAGGTTAAATTAGTCTGTTCTAGTGTACGGAGACTAAGTTGGTGATCAGCAAAAGTAGTGAGCACGCAGTTGGCTGTCTGAGCTCCAAATAATCCATTGCTAGCTGTAACTAAAAAAGATTAGTGTGAATTGTGGTGAAATAAGCCCTTAGGAATGAATACGAACTTAAGTCTGAAACACATGTTATTGATCTTGAGTACGTCTTGGCAAAATGGTAACTGAGTTAGCAGGTCAGTTCCTGTGAGATTAAAGGTTGTTCATGGTCTTTACTTGAGCATACCTTTGTTCAGACACCATGCTTCCAGACACCAGTCACTCCATTGGCAAACGCATCCCAAAGTTGACAGAAAAGGCAAATGCTGCCATAGCCAGCTCCAGAAATGCCCCCTGTCATTGTCGTCTCAGGAAGGGAATCACGGTATCCCTAGACAGTGCACACGTACTGACAAAGATGCACCAGCACCTGTCAATGCTTCGCCCATGATGACACCCCCCAACACCTCACTCGCAGCCACTCCTGTTGACCCTACACCTGATGCAGCTCCTGGCAACATAAGCAGTACCAACAAAGCTGAACAAGTTGAGGAAGTGGATGATATGGACGATGCAACAGGCACCTCCAATTGTCCTGTGCCCATCGATGAGACACCCGAGGAAGAGCTTAGTGAGTTTAGTTGAAGTCCTGCATAGCTGAAAATTGTATTAACCAGTCATATAGAACGTTTACAAAGGGAATGGCGCTCACCTGTATATGCGTTCTTCCAGCCAACTCCGAAAATCATTGAATTAAATGGACGCCATGCCCATGAGTTCAAATGCAGTGGCCGAGGATGTAAGGCCACTATATGCCGATTCCTGGATAAAAAAGATGCATATTCTACTGGGAATATGCGAAACCACGTGAAGGTGTGCTGGGGTACCGACGTTATGGCTGTAGCCGAGACTGCTAGGAATGTGGAGGACGTCTGTGCAAAGATTGTTAAAGATATTCTGCGAAATGGGAACATTACGGTGGCATTCGAGCAAAAGAATCAAGTTACATACTCTCACTGCCAACACACGAAGGCTGAAATAAGGTATGACTTATCTCAATATTTCGTTTAGCGAATAATGACTCCAGGGTGGAAGGGCTGAAATGGTTTGTTGGGTTTGTGAAGACCTACGGCCCTTTCAGATCGTGAAAGACTGAGGCTTCCGATGCCTCATGAAAACAGGCCGCCCCGAGATTTATATACCTTCTCCGGAAACGATCTCTTGTGATGTTAGGCTTATCTATGGTCGTACTCACAAGAGATTAGCTCAGATACTACAACAACATGAAGGAAAACTTAGTTTTTCAACTGATGGATGGACTTTGCCAAACCATCAGGCATTTGTAGCATTCATGGTCCACCTGGAGCATAAGGGTTCACCACTAACATTACCACTCCAGATCGTTGAACTTGCTCAAGTAAGTCAGCATCCATCACATCACTACGTCACTGTACTCACTGGATTTCGAGTCCCATACAGGCGTCGAACTTGCGATGGCTTTTGCAGCCGTTCTTGAGGAATTCAAGCTAACCGAGAAAATATTAGCAGTGACATGTGATAATGCTAGTAATAACAACGTTATGATTAGGGAGCTTGCTGAGTTTGTTCCTGGGTTTGAAGGGGAAGTAGGTCATACCCGATGCTTCCTCCACGTCGTAAATCTAGTTGCCAAGTCACTCATCCATCAATTTGATGTGCACGGCAGTCAAACCGAGGTCGATGAGCAGCAGCCTGAAGTTACAGATGAAGCCGATACAGAAGGCACTCCTGCTGATGACACCGCCAACTCAGATGAATCCGAAGAAGATACCACTGCTGATGACAATGACGGTTTTGTTGACGAGGTTGAGAAGTTGGGCGAGAGTGAGAAAGAGCTGCACATACATACAATAAGGCCTGTAAAGGCCATTCTCATCAAGGTAAGCACACTGGCTGATGTAGCTTACCTTGGTCCTGATTCCTGACTCATCCCGCTAGCTCCGAAAGCTTTCCTTCAAGGTTATCAACTCTACGATGATTCTGTTACCTGCATGGAAGCAAGTCCTGAAGGATATGAACACTAAAGTGACCATCATACCATGCGATGTTACAACGCGATGGAACTCAACTTATGATCTACTTGATTATTGCTTAATGCATCGATCGGCCATTGACAGGATCACGCAGAGGCGTGATCTAGGTCTCCGGGAGTTTGAGCTGACAGACGAAGAGTGGGATCTTGCAGAGCAATTGCGTGATAGCCTGAAGGTGCGTTTACTCCACGTACCATGCTGAGTCACGCTGCCGTATCTCTCACGCTCTGCATCTCACGCTGTCATTGAACCTGCGCCCTTCCACCACTATCGTACATTGCTGCACTGCTGCTATCACAACTCACTGCTCCATCGTTGCTGTCACCACAGATTTTGAAAGATGTGACTCTTTTCTTTTCTTGTCCTATGTCTAATCTTGCCCATGTGATCCCAGTGATGGATCATATCGATGAAACATTTTCAACGGACTCTCTTGACGAGTTCAAAGATCCAGCAATATGTGCTGCGCTCTCAATCGCTAGGAAGACACTGAACAGGTACTATGGATTAACCAATAGCTCAGAGGTATATTGGATTGCAATGGGTGAGTTAGGTTATAGCTCTCTGAGGCTTTTTCCGGGCTCAATTCTGTTATATGTAATAGTGTTACACCCCAGGCACAAGCTCACATACTTCCAAACTGTGCAGTGGAGCAATGAGTGGATCAAAACAGCCGAAGCCCTTGTTTGTGCCGAGTTTGAACGATCATACAACCACACCACGAGCAACTCGGACTTGGACATTGAGATTATCGACAATGCCCAAGCTAGCTCCAAAAACATCAAGAAATCGAAGGTATGTGTTCCTCCTATGACTCTCGTGTCATATTCATTCTAAGTAACTGAATAGAATATATTCGACAATCTCCCTGCTCTTGTAACCCCAGAACCCTCGCGCGCATCCTCTGAGCTCGATCGCTACCTCAGATTAGACATAGAGGATGTAGATAATGCCGTTGCCTGGTGGCATGAGTGCCGCTCACTCTATCCCAGGCTCTCACGGATGGTGCTGGATTATTTAACAATTCCCCATAACTCTTTTATCCTGTGGTCAACGCTTATTCATAATTGAAACTCGCATAACATTTAGCAACATCCATTGACGTTGAGCGCTTCTTTAGCTGTGGCCGACTGCTCCTTTCCCATACATGATCCCGACTCTCTGTCCATATAATGGCCGCTATTTTGTGTCTCGGACATTGGAGCCGTCATGATCTAGTCAAAAATGAGGATGTACTCAAGGTGACCTCACTCCCAGAACATATTTCCGGCGAAAATACTATAGTACTTGACTAGCTGGCCGTTTTATTCACTCTTGTTAGTTTCTATTCCTCTTCTACTATACTTTACAGTTCACATTCAATAGTTAAATATATAATGGTTGTCTGCATGAGTACAGCCGCCAGGTACAACTTCAAATGGGTGACCCATGCGGGTACAGGTACGGGTCAGCCCAACTTGTACCCACTACCAAACCCGTACCCTGGCTACAGGTGTGGGTACATTACAGGGTATGGGTGCGGGTATGGACCTGGACACCCACGGGTAGACCCATGCCAATGCCTATATATAAAGGAACCAATGATCTGCTGAGTCATTTGTATGACTCATTATCATTAGTTAAATATGAAACACATAAATAATAGTCATTAACTCTAATCTAATAAGATTAGATATGATGTAGATAATATAAGATACAGGTTAAATAAGATAACTAATGTAATCTATTAGAGTTTCAACACAAAATACTGCCACAATGCCTTGTGTGTGGAAGGCACCAGCTGGACTCTCACTAGCTTCCAGCAATATGCTTACAAGCTTGTCATTGTTGATGCTCATGCCAACAATGGGTACAAGGTTGGCACAGGCACATCAGTGAAGGTTTGCTTTTATGAGGGCAAATGTAATGCCTGTGCCCATGCCTGCTCACCCTTTGCCTCGATTCCCTATTGCTCTTTCAATCCATATGACATTCCTTTTGACTGTCTGTTGTTCCCATTTTCTCATTAGACTGTCCCAGCCCTCATTGCTGACATTGTTGATCTGGTAGACCTCCCACCCCCTGCCTTGCCAGATCTTGAGCTTGAACATGCCAGGCTTGGCCCAAAATTGGCCACAATGAGCATGTCCATGATCAGCTGGTTATGGCGACTGCATGGGGGAGAGTTGGTCACCATGTATTTTCTGCCACTTCTTGTCCAGTTCCCATTTTCTGACAGTCCAAGGTATGCAAGAAGATAATCTGATATCATCATGCTCAAGAAATGTCTGGAGCTTGATATCTTGGGGTGAAAATCAGTGTAACAAGGAGTGAAAACAAACATACTTGATAAGTTGCGCAGTTTGGAATATCTCTCAGGCAGTGGGGGCAGGGAGATAAGTGGTGTTCACAGCTTGCAGTGCATGGAGGGAGATGGGTGGTGCTCACAGGATGTGGCAACTGGCTGGGCTGGATTCCCCAATGTTGTTTAAACAGAGAATTAATCCTAAAAACAACTTAGTTAGTCACCAAAAAAAAATCAGTGGGCCAGAAGAGGTCAGGTGAGTGAACCTTGCAGTGCAATGGGCAGTGGGTGCAGGGAGGGTGGCGAGCAAGATATGCAGTGCACACAGGGAGACACATGGTGTGTGCAGGAAGACACATGGTGTGCGCAGGGTGTGCACAGGGAGATGGGTGGTGAGAGAAGCTTGCAGTGCATGGAGGGAGACAGGTGGTGCATGCAGGTGTGCGACCAGAGGGTGGTGCATGTGGGGAGTGTCGAAACTCTAAGGGGTTTCATTAGTAAATCTAATGTGCTTCATTAGTTATCTTATCTAATCTATAATCTAATCTATATCTTATCGTATCTACATCGTATCTAATCTTATTAGATTAGAATTAATAACTATTATTTATGTGTTTCATATTTAACTAATGATAATGAGTCATACAAATGACTCACCAGATCATTGGTTCCTTTAATATGATTAATTATGACTCATATGACTGTGCATGAGTCATAAGGCTCTGAAAATGAGTCATGTGGCTGCGCAATGACTCATAATGACTGCGGAATGAGTCATATGGATTATTATGGAAGGAGTATTAATAGATATGACTCAGAATGACTCATAACGGTACCATTTCAGTTCCGATAACCATAACGGGTAGTGTACATTGTACTTAGGTTAGGGTTCTAAAAGTCTATATAAGAAGGTCATTCTGAGCGATGATTCTTCAGTTTTTTAACTAACAAACAGAGTAAATTAAGCAGAACACAGTCTAAAAGATGTAAGTACATAGTTGGAAGTCTTACTTAGCTGTGCATGCGCTGCTGTACCCTCTTTCAACAGGTTATGGGCCCCGAAGCAACTGCCTTTAAACGTCACTCTCCATAGTGATGAGAAGCATTGAATGCCAGATGGAGGTATTCAGTGGTAGTACATATATGTATTAGTGTAGTTTTGTGTGTGATTGGTTTCAAGCAGATCTCTCAAGATATCAGATCCCTGGTATATGGATATGGTCTTAGTGCCATCTACCACATCTGATCAGATCTATAACCGATTTAGTGTGTGACTTGTGACTCCTTCCTCTTTCGTCTCTACACATTATGAATTACTAACGCATGATCATGGGATAAATGATCTGCTGAATGGTAGCAGGGATACCATTTCTGTTGCGCTTGTGACAGACCATGTAGGGGCATGGTAAAAATACCTGGTGTCACATATTGAAATTGTGCAGAGTTGGAAAACTCCGAAATCAAAATTTTCACATGGATGGCAGATCCTTAAACCATTGTGGTTGTGTCTAACCACATTAATAAAATTGACACGGATTTTGGGCCACTTAATGTGGATATCAGGGTTGATCCCCTGTAGAGGCTTCACACACCCCCAATTGCCTGATAGTTATTGCATATATCACTATAAGGGTCTTCGTCCCTTTTCTCAATTTTATTAATTAAATATTCATATAAAGGTCGTGCTGAGGCAGATTTCTGTTGTACACACAGACTAGTGGTGGGCACGTGATTAGCATCCCACTTAGAGTAGGACGTCCAAGGATGTCATTCACAAGTAGTAAACACACACATACATACTAGTACCTATTTGGCAGTAGGATTTTCGTATGCAGGGAATTTGATGGAGCCCCTGGTACATTTATTGGCATAGCAACCCTTCAAATCAACCTATTGGTGTTGTTGATTGTTTGCGTTGCTTTGGACAAGTCCATAACAAGTTGTCAGAAAAATAGCACAGCATAAGCACATTCTTTTCTCACGATTAATTTGAGAATTAGAATAAAGGCTAATATATTTTTTATCAGATGTCTCAAATTTCGAAGAACGGTCCCCTCTCCGCCTACATTTCCTTTTGCGATTATCTGGTTGATGCAATGTACCAGAAAAAGGATTTTATCAATCAAGGTATAATCTGTCATGCGCTGGAATGTTTTAGGTTTTTGGAGGATGAGGATATCAATAATATTATGTGAAACTTTAACAAGGAGGATTTCCAAGCATTGCAATGTGATGCAATGAAGTATGCGAAGGTTGTTGGGATGGCGCATGCATGTGCTGGATATAATAGGATAAAGGATACTCAGGATGTTCATGAGATGGTGCCGCCGATTAGGTGCTATTCTCTTCCCGCATCTCAGATTCTCGTGGGGTCCCACAGGGACACCTACAAATTCATTCATGATTGCTGGACTCTTGAGGAGTTCAGATCTCTTGATGATCTTTGTCCCCAAAAGATCGGGATATGATATGTTAATGAGACTGGTGGAGAATTTATTTTTACACATCCCGATCAGATCATTGGTGAAGAAGCTGAAGAAGGAGAAAGCGAGGAAGACATTGTGGAAGAGTACCACCCTGGATATGGGGTAGCCGACATCAAAGGGTTTCCTGAGTATGATGGGCCGATGGTCCATCAACTAACTACAAATGGGATGTATGGTCCGCGTTTCGAATCCCTGAAGGGACTTCAAGGGATCAAGCTCTTGAGAGAGCTTGGTAAGCGCAGATTGGCCCGCAACAGGCCCATTTGGATGTTGGATGGAGATATCTTCCATTTGGAGGAAGCGTATCTCTGTCAGGAGTCTCTCAAGACTCTACTAAACACAACTCAAGGCTTGAGCAAGCTCAACGAAGAAAAGAGAAGATTGTGGAAAAGAGAATATATTGCTCTAGTAGATGTCTTGTAGAAAAGACTATCTCTAAGCTTGGGATTCTACACTAAACTACCTACTGTATATATACTATTGTCCTCATGGTTTCTTCATGTTCTACATGTGTACTCCTCATGTACCTCTTATCTAATCTGCTTATGTAACAGATAAGATAACCAGATAAGCTATCCAAGCTTGATGAGATAAGACCAATCTTGATAAGATAAGATAAGATAAGATCAAAGAATGATTTGTAAAAGAATGAAAAAAATCGTAACATTACCCCCCTTCTAGGATTGATGTCCTCATCAACATGTCAAATGGGAATTAAGCACACAATTATTTCGACTCGTTGTGCCGAGCCTCTACGAGGACCCCCATTACGAGTAAAGAATCACTCACGAATAATTTAAACGGCTACTTGCATGAGGTTGCTCTGGCTTTCTTGTCCAGGTTGATTTACCATGTTACCATCGGAGTTCGTATTGGTAGTCACATACCACGTCTCCTGACTCGGGGGACCCGCGGATTTCCTGTCGCATATTGCCAAATCTCTCTGCCACATGTTAAAGGCTACGCCAGTCATGTGGGGTCTGAGCTGAAGGCTTCTGCCATCTAACCGGTTTACACAGCGTTGAACCCATTGATGACTCCTCCGCAGCGCATAGCACATTGGATTTGTTCATCACTGGGAATGCCAGTGCTCCGAGTCTTTCCATCTAGGTTGTCCGAGA
>MIPV01005307.1:2441-18527 GCA_001983365.1 Amanita bisporigera | reverse complement strand
ATTGATGTGGGCGCTGATTGTGCACGAATTCTGCTAAAGGGAGATATTCTTTCCATGTGATAGTGTGATTGGCGCAGAATAGCCTGAGATATGTTTCAAGTTCCTGATTTAGGCGTTCTGATTCAAGAAAAGTTAGGAAGAGATGAGATGAACGAAAAAGAAGGTTGAAGAAAGGAAGAAGGAAGGCAGAAGGATTTAAGAAGCCCATTGATGGGATCCCACAAAGAAGCCAAAAGAAGTCGCCGAAGGATTCTCAGGAACAAGAAGAAAGCTGCGCTTGCCACAGCAGCTCAAAGTACATTTCCCGCTATGCTACTCAATTTGCTGCACTACCGGAATACTATACAAACACACTCGGAATACAACCGGAAAACACAGCAGCCTGCAGCATGCCTATGCAATCGATTTATCACCTACCACCACATAATCATGACCACCTGCCCTTATCCCATACTGGACAAACACCAACTACTGCACATGTTTAAGACGAACAAACCACCTTGCCATCAACGTTGACCGAGGGCGGTCAATTTTTCAACTGGGGGGAAGATGATGAGCCATGTCCGGCTGCAGTCGCATATAGACATCGGAATGCATTAGTGCGCAAGGCATCTTACCGTTGCAACGGAATAACACATGCACACTGATCCCGCTATGAGAAAACAAGCAGCGTTGGACACCTCCACCTTTCACGCTAGCTCATGACCAAAGCCGTCAACGCGTCACGATTATCCGGTGCCATGCACATTACACGCAACGGTGTCAGATACAAAACCTTCAGTAATCCCGCTACTCTGTGCTACCAATCACGCATGAAGTGTCTGTCACAAGCACGAAGGATCGCGCCGGTCGTCCGATAAAGAAACGCCCAGCATTGTCCACAATAGGAAACGCCGCCGCTCCACAGAACCAATCAGTGGGCGAAAGCTTATACCAACCCAGCGCAACGGATGTCGATTGCCGCAGACCACCGCGTTAGCAAAGAGCTATATCCAGTACAAAGGGAATGAGTCCAGACCGTCGGGTCGCAGCAATCGACGAAGAACATAGTGCTAAATCGGGAAGTCACTGGCGCTCATCGATTAACCATAGCGTCAAAATGTGAGTAAAACACTGGTAGCTACAGCGACCATCTGTTCCAGTTACCACAACGACAGCGCAGCGAGCGGAATGCCCCGGAAAATAGTAGCAGGACGCGCATCCATAGGAGAAATTTGACAGAGTCCAATGATGCTAGTAGAGCTCGAAGACGTATAAAAACCGTAGTATAACAGTAGTAAAGGCAATAAAATCCACTGAGTTTCTCCCTCTTTGAAGTCTAAAGACCGCTACTTCTTGAGTTTCTGCTCTTTGCCGCATCCATACGCTTGAAGTCACCTTGCACGGGGTGTGGACTTCGACCTTCGTCTTCTAAGTACTCCATGCCTAGTTCCGCAAAGACATCTGCCCCCGCTGTCAGCTTCGTCACACGAAGTTCAAATACCCATACGTCCGTGGTTACCTGCACCGTGTTCCGCAGTTTGCTGCAGTTCTCCATAATTAACCATCCACGCTATTCCACAAGTCGCGCACCACGCAATCTAGTGGGAGTTCAC
The DNA here is from genome assembly GCA_001983365.1 of Amanita bisporigera. Taxonomy (NCBI): domain Eukaryota; kingdom Fungi; phylum Basidiomycota; class Agaricomycetes; order Agaricales; family Amanitaceae; genus Amanita; species Amanita bisporigera. The sequence continues at coordinate 16,932 of MIPV01005307.1, read as the reverse complement.
GGGACTACTTCGAGCGACCTCACCAAACTACTCCCGGCCTGTGTCTAGGCTGCAGAGAGATATATTATCGCATTTTTCGAACCATATGGATTTGTCCCTTCATCGTTTTGCCACAAGTTGTCTAGCTAATTTGTGTGCTGCTAGCACTTCCTCCCTTGCTTTTCGTAACTGTAGTAATCATTCTTCTGCTGCAGGTTTACTCATTTTGTGGGAAGCAGTGGGAAGCGCCACAGGGTCGGTTCCATACATTAGTTGAAATGGCGATGCTTTGATGGCATCATGATGTTGATTATTGTGTGCAAATTCTGCGATTGGAAGTAATCCTTTCCATTTGTGCGGTTCATTAGTACAGAACATTCGAAGATATACTTCTAATTCTTGGTTGACTTGTTCTGTTTCTCCATCAGTCTGTGGGTGATATGCTGTGCTCATCCTGTGGTTGATTCCTAGCGCTTTTCTGATTTCTTGGAAGACTTTTGCTGAGAACTTGGCCCTCTATCTGAGATGAGTGTGTCAGGGAGGCCGAATCATTTGAAGATCTCAGTAATGTATATGTTCGCCATTCCCAGAGCATCGATTGTTTTGTTGCATGGCGTGAAAATCACCCCCTTTGTAAGACCATGGTCCACCATGACCAAAATAGAGTCAAAACCATCCGAAAGAGGTAGGTCAGTGATGAAATCCAGGGTGACTTGTTGGAATGGGCGCGTCGCCTTTGACTGAATCGGTTGATATGCTGGTGAATTTGGGTGGGTGTTAACCCTCATCTGTTGACACAATGCGCAACCCTCAATCCATTCCTTCACATGTCTGTACATTCCTGGCCACCAGTAGTCTCTCTTGAGCAATTCCAGTGTCTTAAAATGTCCAGGGTGTCCTGATGTAACTGCTTCATGTACCTCCTTGATCAAGTTCGCACGTAATCCATCATGATCGGGAATGTAGACCTTCCCTTGATAGTGAATTAATCCATTTATGTATGTCCAGTCCTGAAGTTGTGATTTGATCGGTGGAGTGTGGTGCTTTTCAACCACCTCAATCAGAATTCATCCAAAATCATCCTTTGACATTGCCTTTTGGAGATCTGTCACCAAGTCTTCTGCAATCAAATTGATGAATTGTTCAGGAGGTAAAACCGTCATTTCCTCTATCTGTTCCTCATTCCCCATATGATCTGGGTGTCTTGACAGCGCATCAGCTTTGAACATCTTTGTACCAGGGACATGTTCAATATGTAGGTCAAACTCAGATAAAAATGATGACCATCATGCTTGTCTGGGTGTTAATCACTGCAGTGTGCAGTAAAATGACAGGTTTTTCTGATCACAGTGTATAATCATTGTGTGTGGTGACCCATGTAATAAATGTCTCCAGGTTGTGAGTCCTTTGATGATTGCTAGCAGTTCCCAATCATAGATCTGGTAATTTTGCTCTGTTGGGGTTAATGCATGCGAGATGAATCCGCAGGGATGCAAGGCTCCTGCTTCATTGGCCTGTTTTAGCACCGCTCCGATTGCTTTGTTAGATGCATCAGTTTGGAGGATGAATGGTCTTGTTACATCTGGCATCAATAGTACTGGCATGGATGCGAATTTCTCCTTTAGTTTGTCAAACGATTTTTGCTGTTCTGTGCCCCATGTGAATGGCGTGTCTTTTCTGGTTAGGTTGGTAAGTGGCCTTGCTAATGATGCGAAATTTCCGATGAATCGTCGATAGAAATTTCCAAATCCAAGGAATGATCGAACTTGTTTAACTGTAGAAGGGGCTGGCCAATCAGCTATTCCTGCCAGTTTGATCGGATCCATCTGTATTTGTCCTGGTTTGATGATCATACCCAGAAATTCAACTTCTTGTATAACAAACTTGCATTTTTCAAGTTTCAGGAAGAGATCATTTTCCTGAAGTCTCTGAAGAACACATTTTGTTCGTATTTCTAACTCCTCTTTTGTATTGGTGCAGATCAGGAGATCATCCATGTAAATAATGAGCCATCCTTCATTAATCATGTCCCGAAAATATTTGTTCACCATTGTTTGGAGGGTTGATGGTGAATTGCAAAGACTGAAAAACATCACTGTTGGTTCATAAAGGCCTCTGTTTGTGATAAGTGTGGCTTTCCATTTGTCTCCTTCCTTGATCCGGACATTGTTGTATCCCCATCTGAGGTCTAGTTTCGTAAAGTATTGGGCACCGGATAATTTTGTCATTAGATCTGAAACAAGGGGTAGCAGATAAGCATTTTTGATTGTCCACTCATTTAGATATCTGTAATCCTGACAAGGTCTTAAAGTGCCACTTTCCTTTTTCACAACAAAGAAGAATGGAGAGGCCTGTGGGGATTTTGATGGTCTAATGTATCCTTTTGCAACTTGTTCTGTGATCCATTCATCCAAGGATGATTGTTCCTTCAAGGATAGTGGGTAGATCTTGCTCACTTTCGGAGAGAAACCTTGTTTTAGTTCGATCATGTGATCCCAGGGTCTAGCTGATGGGAATCGCTCCGAGGCTTTCTTTTCAAAGACTTCCTTCCATTTATTGTATTCTGATGGTAAAGTAGTTGGTGGTTCATCCTTTTTGAGCTGGTGTTCTAGTGATTGAGAAGTCAATGTTTTTACTCTGATCCAATAATCGTCTTCTCCCCATTGTTTACTGTCAAGGGCCATTTGCCAGATCGGTCAATTATCTTCTTCTTTGATTTGTTCCAGCTGGACTGTTTTGCTTTTCCAATTAATCATTGGATTGTGTTTCTCCAACCAGGGGATTCCCAGGATTAGACGCTGTTCTCCTAGTTTCGTGATCAAGAACCAGTTGTCATACATTGTTCCCCCTATGGAGTAATTGATGCATGTTCTGTGAGTGATTACTCCATTGGTGTTAATTGTTCCATCAGTGTTTCATACTCGAAGTGGTTTTTGTAATTTCTCCTTCTGTAGGTTTTTTGTGATTTCTTCATCAATAAAATTTCCATCAGCTCCGCAGTCAATTAGTGCAGAGGTTTCAGCAGGTAGATCGGATGATTGAACAGGGATCGAGATTCTTCTGATATTGTTTGATTGTACGATTACAGAATCAAGTGCTAATTGTTCTAGTCTGTAGGAGGAAGTGTCAACTGCTGCCTGATGCTTCCTGACTAAAAACCCTCCGTTTTGAGTTTGTTTAGGAAGGTGTTCCTTTCCTCTTCGGTTAATTTGGTCAACATTGCCCTGATCGTTTTGATTGAGCCTCCTGTTTCTTTGGTGGATTTTTCCTCAGTGATTGAGCAACTATTTCTACCCTGGGAGGAGGATCCAGATGAGTTATTATTGCACTTAGGGCAGTTCCATGAAATGTGCCCTTGTATGCTGCATCTGAAACATTTTCCTGCTTTCCTATATTCCTCTTTTTGTGCTTCGGTTAATCATCCAGTGTTCATTGCATTAACCGTCCGATTAGTCCCTGTTTGATTGCCCCTGTTCGAGTTTCGATTGAAACTAGATCGCTCTCCTGTTCTGGACCCTTTTCCCATAAGTGGCATAGTTTCCCAGGTGAAATGGAGCTGTTCTGCCTTTGTATAAGTGTCATTCATGGTTTTATAATCCATCTGATGCTCCAGGACTTTGGTAGCAATGCTGTCTGGGAGTTTTCGAACAAAGGCCTGGAGTTGAGTGGTTAATCCAGTAAGGCCAGTAAGCTCAATCAGGGTGCAGAATTTTCGGATGTATTCAGGTACTGAAACTCCTCCTCCTACGCTTAAATTGGCTAGTTCTTTCAAGGCCCTGACTGCACTATTAATTTCTCCCCAATCAGCAATGAAGCATTGATGGAATGTTTTGTAGTTATTCCATTGTATTCCTGTTGCTTCTCCTTTATTGGCATTTAACTCGCCTCGGATGATCATTTTCCAGTTGTCCAGTTCTGGTCCTAGGCATGCTAGAGTGTATCTGATTTTTTTCTCGTTTTTGTCCTTATAGTTATTTTTGTTAAGAGCAAAGAAGTCTTCGAGGGAATCTAAAAATGACTGCACCTCCATTCGCTTTCCTGTAAAGACCCTGATGGGCTGTGGTTTGATATCTCCTTTGGTAACCTCCGTTGTGTCAGTCATTTCTTTCTTTGGTTCTTTGTCTAGTTTGTCCCTCTTCTCTTCGCAGAATTGGTACCAGGCTGTGACAGTTTCAGGTGATACTGCAAAAAATGCTGCTCCTAGACTGAGTCTGTGGTATGGTGCAAACTCTGTCCACCAGGTAAGTTCTGGTTCGGTGATGAGTTTTTCTAGGAGGAGGTTTTTAATGTTGTATTCTTTGTTGTACCACTCAATCCAGAGTTTTCTGGGTAGTTCTTTGTCTGGGTCTCCTTTTTCGTATTCTCCTGTAAAATAACTTTCGTTGATAGGGATATTCTTTTTTATTCCTCTCCAACACCACTGGTTACTGAGTATGGAGAAGAAGACTTCGGTTCTTTCGAGATAGAAATCTCCGTCAAAAACGACTGCTCCATTAGGAGGTCTTTCTTTAAAGTCTTTAGGATCAATGATGTCTTGCCAGTGATGATGCACTAAGCATTTCCTTGAGTTCCAACTTATGTTACAGACAATGCCTTCTTCATCATACTTAGAAACGATGAACAGAGTCTCGGTCTGCTCCCAGTTGTGATGACTACTGATAGGACGATGAGGACACTAAGTCTGATGATGACAAAGGCCCTTAGATTGATGCGTTCAGCGATGAGGGAGAGAGGCAATGATTATGAGGCTGAGAGGAAGGTAAAACTTGTCTAAGTTGGAACTGGAGTTCTACTGTACATGATGAGCCTTTATATACATTTGAGAAACAATAAGAATGTCAGAAAAGGAAAAGAGGCTGTAGCTATCTAAGAAAGGAAGAGTGAAAGAAGCTACTAAATGGAAATAACGTCCAAGGCAGTGCGTATGGTAATGGTGATGATATAACTAGGATATGTCCATCTGCTGAGTAATAATGATGACAGGGAAAAGGAAAAGAAACTGTAACACCTTTTCTATCATTCTCATTGTTCTCTAAATGTATATAAAGCCCTCTCATGTACAGTAATACCTCAGTTCCAACTTAGACAAATTTTACCTTCCTGTCAGCCTCAGAACCACCACCTCTCTTCTTCATCACTGAGCACATCAACCTAAGGGCCTTCATCATCATCAGACTTAGTGTCCTTGTCCTTACATCAATCGTTGTCACAACTGGGAGCAGACCAAGACTCTGTTTGTCATTTCTAAGTATGACAAAGAAGGCATCGTCCATAACAAACTCTCAGCTCATCTTTGCACACTCAGACTCTCACTCTTACACTTGTGTAGGAGCTTAACTCTCCCTTGAGGAAGTTCTGCTCTCATCGCCCTTGAGGTTGACAATTCTCAACACAGTTAAGGTGTAACACTAAAACTAGACTCCTCTCCACTTCTGCCAGCTATCTAGCTTGCTCACCACCTATCCACACCGCCAATATTCCCTCCCAAATACAGAAACGCCCTCCCACAGCCTCTGAGGACGATCCTGCATCAGACAAATGAATCCTATACAGACAACTCATTGAATTTAATTGAGGAAGAAAGAGTTGGACATATCTATCTTCTCAAGGATATTTTGCAGGCAACATTCCAGACAGCGAATTTTATAAACCACAGCTTCCAGGACGACCACCCAACGAAGCAGTTGCATTCCAAGGAAAATTCTATAAAGACTCGCAGGTTGTAGTGTTTTATCACAGGGAAAAGTGTTGGAAGTATGAAATCTCAGAACTTCTACAACGAAGGGCACCAGACAGTGATTTTGAAGGAACATATAGCGCAGGAGAACCAGAAGAACATCTCCCACTCAAAGTTTTCAAAGACTGGTTAAAAGAAAATCAGCCAGAACATTTAGCAGCAGAGCGCACCCCTATCCCTTCATCATCACCCTACTCCCTTCCCATATTTACAGAGCTTGGACCACATAGACAGCAGGAAGAAGATTCTTCAGGAGAGTCAGAAAAAGAGAAAGAAGCATCAAGTGAACGATCTCAGGATGAAGAAAGTGATCTCCAGATCGAATATTTCAACCCACCTACAGATCCCTTATCCACAGGACTAGCCCAGCTAGGAATTGACATCCCAATTACATTTCCACAAACTAAAACCCAGTCCTGTTACAGTTTCTTTTTCTTTCCTTGTCATTGTTATTACTCAGCAGATGGACATATCCTAGTTACATCATCATCATTACCATATGCATCACCTTGGACATTATTTCCATCTAGTAGTTACCTTCATCTTTCCTTCTCAGGTAGTTACAGCCTTTCCTCCTGTTTTGTCATCTTTATTGTTCTCTAAATGTATATAAGGACCTCTCCTGTACAGTAGTGTTACGACCTAATGATTTTTCTATATTTTTCTCTATTTTATCTGGAGGCCTACGGACAAGCTATCGCTTATGGAAGGAGGCTTGCACCCCTATGTTAGGACGGTCTAGGGTTATGTCAGCAAAGGTGGCTGTATGGGAACACCAATTAGATCAAGAGATATGGATGATGGTCAAGTCACATCTTCTCATGGGGGCTGGGTGAGTCTGGGTTGAGGGTCTGGGTCCGTTGCTGCACATACACGGTCATGGGGCTGTGTAGTCTGTGTGCACAGACCAACGCTCATATGTATAAAAGGTGGTGTGTTCATAGGTAGGAGTCCTTAAGACTCTAGATAGTTTGCTCCACCACAGCTTACTGTTCTATTGTGTCGCAATCTCATCTCTTTCTCCACACTCTTCTCAGAGGGTTTAGGTTGTGGTTAGGTCTGTCCTAACATAATCTAGAGTCTTTATCTACAAACCCTTCGTTGTTGGTTACAGCGCCAAGCACGACTTGCTCGTTGCAGCTCACAGTGTTGAAGCCTTTCAAGTTTCGCTTTTCTCAACAGACGTCTGACCTAGTGCACGTCACGACATGTGGCCACTAGCAGCCTCGAGTACTCTAGGCGACACAACAGTATTGGACGAGAGTAGGGGCTTCGCCAATTAGTAGACCAGGCAGGGTTGAATCGGGTACCTACACCAGTACTGCGGAATAGTGGGAGGAACCCACAAAGACAACTCAGTGGCATGCCGTGTATCAAGGCATACAGTCTCAGAATACCAATTACGTATCGGATCTATCGATCTGAACACGAGGACATCTGAGTGAAGACCCGGGCACCATGTCATTGAGTCAGTTGGTGGAAATAAATCGAAGAATTGCGTGCGGGTGCATTATTGACTGCAACACAGAATATCCACGTTAGGAAGCGTGAGATACAGTGACTCAAAAAAGTGATTCAATGTTTGGTGCTTTTGCACTGTTTGTGGAATAACTCAAGAACAAAGACAAACAATGGCAAGTATGAGGGGCAAAATGACAGTATGACATAAGGGCTACATACCGATAAAAAGATTATGTAATTAGGCACAATATTCATGGAGATATAGGCCCTTTAATCTGATGACTCATTGAATCACTTATTTGAGTGTGCATCAGAAACATCAGAAACTGATATCAATCAGTGGCTATGACCTGAAACTAATGATGGATGGTTATCAAAATGATGGTGCCTTGACATGAATGCTATCAGGACTACCCTTGTCATGATGACTTAGGGCCCCAACAGTTAAACTGAGGAGAGGAGGCAAGAGTTAGCAAGGGGGAAACCCAAGAGCACTCGAATGAGGACTCTGGGTGCTGGATTGCACATCTTATATACCTAAGTACATGGTCTGTGCGTAGCCCTAAAGGCTGTATAACCCCAGCTGCACATTGCTGCGCTTTTATATAATGAGACACATGTAAGTGGGAAAGAAGGTCCGTAGGCATAAGCGTAACTACATAAGCAAGGCCGAGTTCCGGTATCTAATCTAATCGTTATCTAATCTTAGTGCTGATTAGATAATCGTTATCTTATCTACAATGTTTGGCTACAGCCTTAGATCAAAACAAAGAAAAGGAATAAAAATGTCTTAGTAGAAATTTGAAAAGTTTCGAGTCATGACAGTACCCCCTCTTCAAGGCTCAGCTTCCAGATGAGCATTTTAAGAATTTTCCATGGATATGTATCCGTCTAAACCATTTCTTTTGAGATACATGTAGTGCTGCCAGGCATTGAATGCTGGTGCCGACAGCGACCATGGGTCTTGTCCAGCTTGGACTCTTTCCACCCACATTTCAATGGTGCGGGACATGGTGATGCGAGGTTGGGGATGACAGGGAGGAGTAGGTAAAGGTGTTGTGTTTTCATGTTGACAGCGCGAGAATCCGGTGCATTGGTGTGACACATTGGAATAACCTCCAATGGTAAGAATGTTTGTTGTTGTTTTACGGTTGTTACATTTGTTCTTGCCCATGTTTGACTGGGAAGGCCGAGTATGACCTTTAACAACTGATGGAAGCAGTTTAAGGCCCTACTCCAGGGCCCATTCTTTTGTCTCTTTAATTGTCACAACCGGTACAATTGCATGGACCATCTTGATCTGATGGTTCGTTTAACTGTTTTAACAGTTCCTTTCCTTTCCATTTCCTCCAGTTTTTCTCCCATTGTGCAGTTTCTGCTACTGCGTTGACATCAATTCTGGAAATAATTGGACCCTGATATTCTGTGAAATTTTCATATCTTTTGAAGTTTAGACTGTCAAAGATTTGTTTGTCAATGACTCGAATGGCACCTGGATATTTATTATAAAAGTCCTTTATTTTCTTTTTTGAGTTTTGTAAATTTTCTTTAGGTTCCCACGAATTGTGTTCTGCCATGTAACCTTTCCATTTAACAAGATATTCCATCTTGTTCCTTTTTAATCGTACATCCATGATTTCTTCCACTTCATACTCTTTTTCACCATCTATCTCGACTGGTGGCAGTGGTGCTATTTTTTGTCCTTTCATTGGTCTGATATAAGGACGTAATCGGGAAACATTCACAACCGAATGGATTTGTTGTGAAAAGGGTAAGTCGAGTTCTACTGCACTCGCAGAAATGATCCGTTTGATCGGATATGGTCCAATCCATCGTTCTGCCAACTTTCGTGTAGGTCTGTTTGAAAGTTGCAGATCTTTTGTAGATAACCATACTCTGTCTCCAACTTTGTACTGTGGAGCTTCTGTTCTTTTCCTATCTGCGTATAATTTCATGTCATCCTGTGATTTTTGTAGAGCTGCTTGTGTTTCGTCATGAATTTCTTTCATTTTCATGGTGAAATCACTTGCTGCAGGGTGATTACTCCCTCTTCTGGGTTCTATTCCCATTCTTGGGTGTTTTCCGTAATTTACGAAAAACGGTGTTTCCTTCGTGGATGCCTGAATTTTATTATTGTAACTAAATTCGGCAATAGCAAGCCATCCTGACCAATTTTCTTGTCGGTGATCTACAAAAATTCTCAGGTACTGTTCTAAGTCCTGATTCATTCTTTCTGTTTGTCCATCCGTTTGTGGATGGAAGGCTGTAGACAAATCCGTAGATATGCCTAACATTTCATTTAATTCTTTCATCATTTGAGCGGCGAATTGAGGCCCTCAATCGGATATAATTGATTCCGGAAGACCGTGGAGTTTCCATATATGGTCTCTGAACAACATTGCCAATCCTTGTGCTGATGTTTCTTCAGATGTTGGGATAAAATGTGCCATTTTGGACATTCTATCACATACAACCAATATAGAGTTATGCCCGTGTGATTCTGGTAACTTCGTGATGAAATCTGCAGAAATGTGCATCCATGGACGACTTGGGGCAGAATTTGGCATAAGTTTCCCTGCTGGTGGATCTGGGAAATTTTTACTCCTTTGGCATTTGTCACATCCGGCGACATATCTTTTAACAAATTTCGTGACTCCTGGCCACCAATAATTTCTTGTGACAAGTTCAATCGTCTTCCATTGCCCTCCATGTCCTGCAATGGGCATGTCGTGATGGAGTCGTACTATCTCCATTCGTAGTTTTTCGTCTGTAGGAACACATACTTTTCCTCTCCATAGGACAAGTCCTTGTTCCATTTGCCATTCTCCTGCGTTAATCCTTTTAATGCCTGCTTTCTTCATTGCTTCCACTGCTTTTACTACTCCTTCATCTCTAGCGTCCGACTTTTGGATCTTTGCTAAGATGTCTTTCTCTGCTCCGTTAATCAACAAGTGACCCTGTTGTAAGGCTGCGATTTTGAAAAACTCTGGTTTTAGCAGAGTCACATCCTTGTTGTCACTATCCACTCCCTCTTTATGGTCTGGCCTCCTGGACAGAGAGTCAGCCTTTCCCATTGTTGACCCTGCTTTATGAATAATTTTAAAGTTAAAATGACTAAGATATAAAGCCCATCTGGCCTGTCGTCGGTTTAATTTTTTTGCACTCATAAAGTATTCGAGATTTTTGTGATCTGTCCAGATCTCGAATTCCTCCTTTGCTCCTTCCAAATAATGTCTCCATGTTTCAAGACATCGCATAATGCCCAACATTTCCTTGTCGTGGACATCGTAGTTCCTCTCAGTATCGTTAAGAGTTTTTGACAAGTATGCTGATGGTCTCCATTTATCATCATCACATAACATTGACAAAACACCTCCTGTGGCGAAGTCCGAGGCATCAGACTCTATTCTGAACTTTTGGTTTGAGTCTGGGGCAACCAGTAGCAGTTCTTCTGTAAAAGTTTTTTTTAAAGTTTCTAGAGCATTCTGCTCTTTTTCCGTCCATTCCCATTTTTTGTCTTTGTGCACTAGACCATGTAAAGGTTGTGCGATCTTTGCAAAGTCTTTGACAAATCTACGGTAGTAGTTTGCCAATCCTAAAAAGCGTTGCACATCTTTAACGCAAGTGGGTACTGGCCACTTCTGTATAGCTTCCACTTTGCTAGGATCCATACGAATTCCTTTAGGACCAATGATTACTCCTAGGAATTCTACTTCCTCTATGTCCCATACACATTTTTCTGGTTTTACATACAGGTCGTTTTCCTGCAACCTGCGGAGTACTTCTAGTACGATTTCCGTATGTTCTTCTTTGGTTTTGGTGAAGATTAGGATATCGTCAATGTATATGATTACTTTTCCTGTATTAATCATATCTCTAAAGATATCGTTCATCATTGCCTGAAATGTAGCAGGCGAGTTTGTTAATCCAAAGAACATAACCACCGGTTCAAATGCTCCTTCCGGTGTGGTGAAGGCGGCTTTCCATTTGTCGCCTTCCTTGATTCGTACGTTGTTGTATCCCCAACGTAAATCCAATTTGGTAAAGTGCTTGGCTTTACCTGCTCGATCCACGAGTTCTGATATTAACGGTAATGGATAATTATTTTTAATTGTCCATTCGTTAAGGTATCGGTAGTCCTGTACCATTCGTTTTTTTCCGTCTTTCTTTTTCACGAAAAAGACTGGTGACGTCTGCGGTGATTTAGAAGGTCTGATATATCCTTTTTTGAGTTGATCATCTACAAAGTCTCGTACTTCTTGTAGTTCATCAGGTGACAAAGGATACACCTTTCCCTTCCTAGGTTCGTAACCCTGTTTGAGATCAATAGCATGATCCCATGGTTTTCGAACCGGCATTCATTCCGATGCTGCTTTTTCAAATACTTTTATGTATTGATGATACTTTGTGTTGAAAGAGGGGACAGCAGCACAGCACAGGCTAAGTAAATGTAAGTAGTTGAAAGCCTTACTTAGCCTGTGCATGTGCTGCTGTCCCCTCTTTCAACAGGTTATGGGCCCCAAAGCGACTGCCTTGAACGTCACTCACCATAGCAATGAGAAGCGTTGAATGCCAGATGGAGGTATTCGGTAGTAGTACATATGTATTTGTATTAGTGTAGTTTTGTGTGTGATCGGTTTCAAGCAGATCTCTCAAGATATCAGATCCCTGGTATACGGATATGGTCTTAGTGCCATCTACCACATCTGATGAGATCTATAACCGATTTAGTGTGTGACTTGTGATATTTCCTCTTTTGTCTCTACACATTACGAATTACTAACCCATGATCATGGGATAAATGATCTGCTTAATGGTAGCATATACTATTATCGGTCACTTACCGTGACTGACCATGTGGGGGCATGGTAAAAATACCTGGTGTCACATATCGGAATCGTGCGGAGTTGGAAAACTCCGAAATCAAAATTTTCACATGGATGGCAGATCCTTAAACCGTTGTGGTTATGTCTAACCACATTAATAAAATTGACACGGATTTTGGGCCGCTTAATGCGGATATCAGGGTCAATCCCCTGTAAAGGCTTCACGCACCCCCAATTGCCCGATAGTTATTGCATATATCACTATAAGGGTCTTCGTCCCTTTTCTCAATTTTATTAATTAAATATTCATATAAAGGTTGTGCTGAGGCAGATTTCTGTTGTACACGCAGACTAGTGGTGGGCACGTGATTAGCATCCCACTTAGAGTAGGGCGTTCGAGGATGTCATTCACAAGTAGTAAACACACACATACATACTAGTACCTATTTGGCAGTAGGATTTTCGTACACAGGGAATTTGATGGAGCCCCTGGTACATTATTGGCATAGCAACCCTTCAAATCAACCTATTGGTGTTGTCGATCATTTGCGTTGCTTTGGACAAGTCCATAACAAGTTGTCAGAAAAAATAGCACAGCCTAAGCACATTCTTTTCTCACAATTAATTCGAGAATTAGAATAAAGGCTAATATATTTTTTATCAGATGTCTCAAATTTCAAAGAACAGTCCTCTCTCCGCCTATATTTCCTTTTGCGATTATCTGGTCGACGCAATGTACCAGAAAAAGGATTTTATCAATCAAGGTATAATCCGTTGTGCGCTGGAATGTTTTAGGTTTTTGGAGGATGAGGACATCGTAAATATTATGCGAAAGTATAACAACGAGGATTTTCAAGCATTGCCACGTGATGCAATGAAGTATGCGAAAGTCGTTGGGATGGCGCTAGCATGCGCCCAATATAACAGACTCAAAGATAGTCCGGACGTCAAGGAGATGGCGATCATCTGGAGTTATAATCTCCCCGCATCTCAGATCTTTGTAGGGCCCCATAAGGACACCTACAAATTCATTCACGATTGCTGGACTCTTGAGGAGTTCAGATCAATCAGTGATCCGCGTCCCCATAAGATTGGGGTACAATATCTTAATGAGACCGGCGGTAATAATCTCGATCCTTCATCAGATCAATTAACTAATATAATTGATAAAGGAGAATTTGCATTTACAAATCCGGAGGAGATTATCGGTGCCGAAGCCAAAGAAGGAGAAAGTGAGGAAGACGTTGTGGAGGAGTATCACCCTGGATATGGGGTAGCCGACATCAAGGGTTTCCCTGAGTATGATGGGCCGATGGTCCATTCACTAATGACCAATGGGATGTACGGTCCACGCTTTGAGTCCCTGAAGGGACTTCAAGGGAAGGAGCTCTCGAGGGAGCTTGGAAAGCGTAGATTGGCCCGCAACAGGCCCATTTGGATGTTAGGAGATGAGATCTTCCATTCGGAAGAGATGTATCTCAGGGCCAAGGAGGCCTTTGACGAGAGGGCAGTCAATGATTTGAACCGCTTAATGAAACAGCCCGAACCAGAGGTAACTTTCCAAAATCAGCTACATCACCCTAAAGCTGATATGGTTACAGCGTTCGTTCTCAGGGCCCACGAGGGGTCCTCAAGTGGCAAGGCACACGTTGTGCCACAACCCGCTTTCCCACATTCGCCCTGGAAAGCGGTTGTCACCGGTGGAAGGAGAACGCCCAGAGCGGGAGCTCCAGAGCCAGTTGTCCTGGGCCAGAACGCCCCAACTGGTATCGTCGGTGGAAGTGGAGGCCTCGGAAGAAGAGTTTTCCGAGGACGAGAGTCTGTACAAGGTATGAAGAAGCCTTGTACTACTAGTTGTACAATAGAGGACCGAAATGGTCCTAATACAATTTCTTCACAGTGTGATTGTTCCATTTGTAAGAGGAATGTTACGACAAATCAAGTCTTGAGTGAATTTGATAAGTCTAAATTTGATAAGAAATGTCTTCTTGATAAGAAACATGATTACAAATATAAGACGGATGAAAATCATTTCACTATGGTCAAACCAGATGATCGGATAAATCAGAATGAGTTTACTCATCATCCTGATGCTGAAAAATACATATATGTCAACGATGAAATATTTAACATGTATTATCTGAAAGGTAATCCCATCTTGAAAGAAGAAGATTCACCATTCATTAACTATAATGAAGAAGTCGTTCAACAACTTCCTGAATCTCAAGGCATTACTAATAATACTCCTGAATCTGGAATAAGTTCAGATATTATTAAACAATTAATTGAACGTCTTGAAAAAGCCTTTAAAAATCAGAAAGGCAGAGAAGAAGTTCAGGATCAAGTTAACGATGATGGAAATGGATGGAATCAAGATTGGAATGATCAATGGAAAGAAGATCTTGACATTAAAAATGATTGGGTTGTAGACAATGTTGTTCCAGAATTAGAACAGCAATCCTTAGAAGAGTCTAAAGAATCTGAAAGG
>MIPV01005298.1:0-15138 GCA_001983365.1 Amanita bisporigera | reverse complement strand
GAAAGCATGCCTAGAAGAGTTGAGGCAGTAATTAAGGCTAAGGGAGGGTCTACAAAGTACTAAATGTAGTGTACATTGGGTCCAGATTCATTGGCAACAAAAGGTTTCCAATGCATAGTCTGTGTTAATCTATTTCTATCTTCTCCAAAAATGGAAATAGCATCACGTGGTTTTACTATTAAATACTACACATATAGACCTATCAACCCTGATTTTTGAGGATTTATATGGAATTTATTTCCCACCCTACATCCAAGTCAATCTGAATCCACCAAACATTGGAAACCTTTTGTGAGTCACTGTACATTCCACATTTTGACCTGGACTCCACAAGAACACATGGGGGAGTGTAAAGTGCTGCATTCAATATGCAGGCATGTGAGCAATTGAAGGCTTGGCTTGGTGGATTTGAACAAATTTGAAAAGGATGATGCCTGGAAACTTTGATTGGTTCTTGCACAGTGTATCATAGTACTCTGGTCATGGAGAAAGGATTCAGAATGACAGCAGATGATACTGATACTGACACTGATGATAGTGGCAGTAAATAATGTTGTTAGTACCCATGTAAAATTGTAATTTTGCTTACCAGTGTAGATGTAAAGCACACACTATATATATCACACTCAATGTTGGTCTAAGCTAAGTGAGATATGCAATGAGGTGGGAATGAGGTATAACTGAGGTGGAATGAGGTGGGAATGAGGTGGGAATCAGTAGGAATGAGGTGAGAATGAGGTGGGAATCAGTAGGAATGAGGTGAGAATGAGGTGAGAATGAGGTGAGAATGAGGTGAGAATGAGGTGGGAATGAGGTGGGAATCAGTAGGAATGAGGTAGGTATGAGGTAGGTATGAAGTAGGAATGAGGTGGGAATCAGGTGGGAATCAGTAGGAATTAGGTAGAATTCCTATGGAGTCCACTAGGAATTTGGTAGGTCTCCTAGGAATCCACTGGGAATCCTAGGAGTCCACTGGGAAGGGTGGCTGAGTGGAAAGTACTGCCTGTGAAAGACCCACCACTGCCAAAGTTGGTGGCTGGGTGGCTAAATAGTAGAGGTGCACAACATGTGCAACAGCCCTGCTATTGTAAAACTATATAGTTTTTCCACATCAACAAAAACATCTGAATGCACATCCGCCCATCATCATACACATACTAATTCTATGTCCAACAATGCTTCTACAGCTACTGCTGCAACATGCTCTGGCCATATACCCAAGAAGACCTTGAAGTGGAAACTGGGGGAGGCTGGTAATAAAGCATTACTGTTACAGACGATGCCTTCTTTGTCATACTTAGAAATGACGAACAGAGTCTCAGTCTGCTCCCAGTCATGACGACAATCGGTATAATGACAAGGCCACTAAGTCTGATGATGATGAAGGCCCTTTGGTTGATGCATTCAGCGATGAAGAAGAGAGGCAATGATTCAGAGGCTGAGAGGAAGGTAAAACTCGTCTAAGTTGGACCTGGGGTTCTACTGTACATGAAGAGCCTTTATATACATTTCAAAGACAATAAGGATGATGGAAAAGGAAAAGAGGCTGTAGCCACCCGAGAAAGGAAAAGTGAAAGAAGCTACTAAAAGGAAATAATGTCCAAGGCAGTGTGTATGATGATGATGATGTAGCAAGGATGTGTCCATCTGCTGAGTAATAAGGATGACAAAGGAAGGAAAAAGAGACCATAACATTACCCCCTTTGTATGGGAGAAGTCACTGACTTCTCTAGTTACCCTGCCCCCAACCGTGGTTTGTGTTGTTATCCCCCCACCCATTGCCATCTACTCTATCATGCCAATTGGTGAGAGCGTTGATGTCGGCTATGGCAGTGTCAATGAGTTTTTGTGTCACCTGCAAGGTGCATTGAAGATGTTGGATTGTTTGGCGATCCTGTGAAGACTCCTGGTTGGGTACAGCAGAACGGGGAATCTCGATGGAGGCGTGGATAGTGGCGTTGGCTTCCATCAGTACTCTGACGGTGGCATGGTGGATGTCAGAGGTTATGGATGCGAGGTTCTGGATGGGGCCGGAGGCAGAGGTGACAAAGACATTGGAGGTGAGTTTGGCCATTTCAAGAAAAGGCCATTTCGAGAGAAGAGTTAATGAAGATTTGATGGAGATTGGAAAAGGCAGGGGTGTGTTTAAGACTGTGGATGTCCAGAGTGGATTGGGATCCTTCAAGCTTCATGCAGTCTTCTTTTATAGAGATTGGCTGTTTTGACTGTTTCCTTCATTCCCAAAGCTGTTTTCAAAATCCTCATTGTCCTGTGTGATTAATTCATCTATATTTGGCCAACTGTTTGTAATGTTTCTGGCTAGTTCCTCAACCGTAGGTTCTTCATATGAAACATCCCATATTGGATCATCTGCAGGTTGTTGCAGGATCACTTGAAACAATTCCTCTGTAAACCATTCAGCAGATGTAACCAATGTAGGGGATACTGGCATTGTTCCTGAATCTGAAGGTGACTCTATTCCATCATAGTCCTCATAGTTTGGGTAGTAGTATTGTCATCCATTATTTGTTGTCCTGATGATGTTTTGGATCCCAGGGTATCCTGGTTCAAATTTGTGTCGGTTGTAAAATGGTGGATTTGGGGTGCATGGTGGAGGAAGTATTTGGCGGTCTGTGGCAATTGGGTAGCTTGGTGGGAGAACAAAAGGGGTGGTCAAAGGGGTTACTGGCAATGGGAACATGTCGTAATATGTCCTTCCTAGGTCCTCCCATTGGTCCAGGCTCCTATAACCAGCACGTGACTGTGCTCAAACAATGACCAAACTTCATTTGATACTCGCACAGAACGGCTGGCAAACTTCATAAAGCGGCAATCGCCGAGCCATCTAATCTGGCTCCACACACACGTCGGGCCTTTAACTCATCAACGGCTGCATGTCCGGCATTTCATAATGTATTTCTATATTTGTAGCACATCATTTATGACTAGGAGTAGCATACACGTCAAAAATTCACTCAATGCGTGTCAATGACATGCCCCTTATAGAGTCAATATCTGCACTGGGCTGAGCTGTAAATGGTCTGTCAATGATGTCAGACAACTTGTCTCTAGGGTGTTTGGCAAGCGGCCATGCTGGCTTCAAGTTCAGGCTGCTTTGGCTGTCTATGCAGGTAATGATGTCATTGTCTGTGCTGCTACAGGCTTTGGGAAGACACTCACCTTCTGGATCCCCCTTATCTTCTGTAGTTGTCTCTGCATGAAAGTGAAAGCCACTTTTCGACAAAGTGAGTGGAATGACTTCCTTCCCACACTGATGAAAGGTGATGTCTCGTGCCCACTGTAATACTGCAGACCCGCCCTGCACATAGATAGCCTCAAGAACCAAATCTACATTCGTCATGATGTTCATGGCGGCATCGTGTGAATCGCTCCGTAAAATTTGGAGAATGAATTCAGCTAGTGTAGACCCAGCTTCTCTGATGCAACCAATAAGGCTAGTAAGTTGGGATGGTGAGACGAACATGAGTTTTGACGCATGTACTATGCTACGTGATGGTATAATGATGTGCTACAAATATAGAAATACATTATGAAATGCCAGACATGCAGCCGTTGATGAGTTAAAGGCCCGACGTGTGTGTGGAGCCAGATTAGATGGCTCGGCGATTGCCGCTTTATGAAGTTTGCCAGCCGTTCTGTGTGAGTATCAAATGAAGTTTGGTCAT
Source organism: Amanita bisporigera (assembly GCA_001983365.1). Classification (NCBI taxonomy): domain Eukaryota; kingdom Fungi; phylum Basidiomycota; class Agaricomycetes; order Agaricales; family Amanitaceae; genus Amanita; species Amanita bisporigera. The sequence continues at coordinate 11,452 of MIPV01005298.1, read as the reverse complement.
TGTTTGAGCACAGTCACGTGCTGGTTATAGGAGCCTGCCATTGGTCATTGATCTCCTCTGTTTCATTGTCACTGTTATCTCTTCCTGGATCTTTGGTTTCCCATGTGTTCCTGATGATATCATATAGCCTATTATCAATCCAATCATCTAATGTTTGGATGGCCTCTTTATTTTGTCTCATCCTCTCATCGCTTTGTTCAGGTGTATAGTAGGGTGGGTCATGTGTGATTTGATTGTGATTGTGCCTCGGGTTCAGGGGTAAGGGTCTCCCACGACATGCTTCAATGGTGACACACACTATCTCTCCTGCTTTGTGACGATATGAATACCATCCTCAATAGGGGTGAAGGTGATATGGTTCAAGAATAAAAAATTGTACATATTGTGGGAGTTTTCTTGATGCTGAGAATTTGGCATGAGCAGGAGCATAGTTTTGTGCATATACACTGTTGAGTTTAAGATGTCTGCAGTTGCAATAAGTGACCATGATTGTTTTCTTCTTTTACAGTTGCCTCCTGGTTTTATACTCCTGTAAGACTTTCACAGCATTACCCAAGTTGCGCTCAGGTTCCCACAAATTTTCATTTGATCCATAGCCTTTCCATTTAACCAAATATTGATATCCTGCACCGCGTTTTCGGTGTGCAAGAATTGCTTCTACCTCATAATCTTCATTTCTGTTTATGAGATCAGGAGGTGGCACCGTGTAATTTGGGCTGTGAGCTTCAGTTTGTTTGTAAGGGGACAACAGGGATGTGTGAAACACAGGGTGAATGTGCCATTGTTTTGGTAGTTTCAATTTGTATGTCACTGGTCCCATTACCTGTTTGATGATGAAAGGTCCTTCTCGTTTAGGTGCTAGCTTTCTTGACTGATATGGAATGTGTAAATTTCTGTTTTCGAGCCAGACCCTGTTGCCTTTTTTGAACTGTATGGATTTATCCCTTCGTCGTTGTGCTACCAATTGTCTAGCTAATTCGTGTGCTGCTAGCACTTCTTCCCTTGCTTTTTGTAACTGTAGTAGTTGTTTTTCTGCTGCAGGTGTGTTCATTTTGTGGGAGGCAGTGGGGAGCACCACAGGATCGGTTCCATACATTAGTTGAAATGGCAACACTTTGACAGCATCATGATGCCGATTATTGTGTGCGAATTCTGCTATTGGGAGTAGTCCTTTCCATTTGTGCGGTTCATTAGTGCAGAACTTTTGAAGATAGACTTCTAATTCCTGGTTGACTCATTCTGTTTCTCCATCAGTCTGTGGGTGATATGCTGTGCTCATCCTGTGATTGATTCCTAGTGATTTTCTAATTTCTTGGAAGACTTTTGCTGAGAACTGCGGTCCTCTATCCAAAATAAGTGTGTCAGGGAGGCCAAATCATTTGAAGACCTCGGTAATGTATAGTTCACAGTTCCCAGAGTGTCGATTGTTTTGTTGCATGGTGTGAAAATTACCCCCTTTGTAAGGCCATGGTCCACTGTGACCAAAATAGAGTCAAAACTGTCTGAAAGGGGTAGATCAGTGATAAAATCTAGGGTGACCTGTTGGAATGGCTGCGTCACTTTTGACTGTATTGGTTGATATGCTGGTGTATTTGGATGTGTGTTAATCTTCATCTGTTGGCATAATGCGCAACCTTTGATCCATTCTTTTACATGCCTATACATTCCTTGCCACCAATAGTCCCTTTTTAGTAGTTCCAGCATTTTAAAGCGTCCAGGATGCCCCAATGTAATTGCTTCATGTACTTTCTTGATCAAGTTTGCATGTAATCTGTCATGATCAGGGACATAGACTTTCCCTTGATCATGAATTAATCCATCTACATATGTCCAGTCCTGGAGCTGTGATTTGATCGGCAGAGCATGGTGCTTTTCAACTACCTCGATTAGGATTCATCTGAAATCATCTTTCGACATTGCCTTTTGAAGATCTGTCACTAGGTCTTCTGCGATCAAGTTGATGAATTGCTCAGGAGGTAAAACCATCATGTCCTCCATGTGCTCTTCATTCCCCATATGGTCCAGGTGCCTTGACAGTGCATCAGCTTTGAACATTTTTGTCCTAGGGACATGCTCAATACATAGGTTGAATTCAGATAAGAATGATGACCACTGTGCTTGTCTGGGTGTTCATCATTGCGGTGTGCAGTAAAATGACAAGACATGGAGTTTCCTAAAGCGGAACTATGCTTAGTCATCAGGTGATTGGTGTGATCTTTGAGTGGAAGTCACATGGTCCATCATGGATGCAAGTGTGGAATTTGAGCAGGAATGCGGGATTTGAGTGGCTGTGTGGAAGTTGTGGAAGTTGTTGCTGGTACCAGATAGTCGTGTTCCATGGCAGACTTTCATTGTTGATAGCACGAGTGCTGTAGTTGTTTAACACGCTGTTTGTTCTGTAGTGGACTTGTCACATGTGTCTTCTTCTGTTCAATGGTAACCTATGTTCAATGGTAACCTACTGCTGGTTGTGGTGTGACTCCTGAGCGTGATCCACAGTCACAGCTGTGCACAGCTCATCAACGCATATGTTTATGCCTCCTCTATAGCCACATTCAGACTCAGAAACATCAATAACTGAGCTGTCAAGAGGTCTGACTGCCAGTGGGCTCACACTGGGAACAGCAGACCCTGACTGGCTGCCAAACTGGGACTTGCAGAGGTTCAATTTCTTCGAATTTGGAGCTTTCAGCACAGCAGTATGTGGATGAGCAGCAGCCTCTTTTAGATATGTCTTTTGAGTTACAAGTAGTGGCACTAAAATCTCCACTTGGCCAATTTGGCCTCTGTCACAAATTAGTGGTGACTAAGTGACATGCACCATACACACCACAGCAGCCCAACTTGCCCTGCATTTCAAATGCATATGTAAATGTGTATGTGGCCAGTCATCAACCCTGTGGTGTTCCCAGGCAGGCATGCCCTTCCAAGTTGGGAGCAATGCTGCAATGGTAAGTTGTGTGTTGATGTTGACTCACTTGCTGCTTGTCAGCTGACCCTTACAGTGATGTAGGAAATTTGACATGCTCTGCAGGGGTCCAACATGCATGATAATTCCAAGAAACCTATGTAGCTCTGGAGTGAAATTTCGTACTCCATTAGGACTGGGTTGTCAATGGCCCTGACTGTTGGACACTGGTGGTAAGTCCATGTGCAGTAATATCAACTGGAGCTTACAAGGGTGTAATTTGATCGGATTTGCAATAAAATCAGCCACAGTGAAGTACTTCACCCAGTGCCAACTAGCTACTTAGCATGACTTTGTGCCTGTAAAATATTTTATGACCCTACAGCATGGTATGTGTTTGTTTAGTCAAATTCCCCCACTCATTGACCCTAAGTAGAAGTAGTGGTACCACCTCATTTCACACCCATGCACATCCTGACAACTGTTGCCCTTGTGCAGGTGACACCAAGGGCATTGCAGCCCTCTCACTCACCATCCACAAGAAGACAGAAACACCAGCTGAATTCAGGAAATGACAAGAGATTTCAGAGGTTTTGGTCCTTCTGCAGTGGCTCAAGATACAATTTTTATTTGCAAAGGGCTTGTCAGGCCATTTTTTATTTATATTGGCATACTTGATTGCCTTGAAGGTGACATGGTGCATATTTCATGCCATCTGCAAGGAGCACAGTTGCTGGTGCAATGGCATGCCTGTCCTTGCCCTGGGGATGTAGTGATGCTCCCCCTTCCATCTCATACAGTGAGGCTGGTGTCACTGTATTTCATGAGCAATTCCATTTTTTTCAACTACCAGTAGGTTGTCCCCCCTTCCCTGCCCTAATAAAGTTTTATCTTGCTGGTTTTCAGGTCATGGTGATCCACCCTGGCACCCTCTCCCTTTTGCCTTCTTACAGCCAGGCCAGCACCATGTTATTTCATTTGCAATTCCAGTTTTTTCAACTCTAGGTATGTCCTCCCCCCTCCCCCACTCCAATTGATTTTGTTCCCTCCAGTTTTCAGGTTGCAGTGACTCACCCTTGCTCCCTCTCCCTTTTCACTCTTAGCACCACTGTATTTCATTCACAGTCCACTACCATGCCAGTCTTCTTTACCTCTTCACATTATTCCACTCAGTGCCACCTGGCACAGAGCATGGACTTCAACCTTCATCTCTATTTGCCCATGCACACTTCCACAATAATCCGCCACTGCTGTCAGCTTCATCACATGAAGTCTAATACCTGTACATCTGTGGTTATCCATGCCCATGTTCTGCAGTTTTCCATCACTATCCATAATTGACTATCTCTGTTATTCCACAAGTCATGCTATACATTCTAGCAGGAGTTAATGGGACTACTTCAAGCAACCTCACCACACTACTCCCTGTCTGTGTCTAGGCAGTGGAAAGATATATTACCGGCACTGGTGTATTTTGTTTGCAAAGTCAGTTTTCAAGTCCCAGTATGTCATCCCCCTTTCCCCATGCTAATTGTGGTCCTTCCCTCTGGTTTTAATGTCACAGCAACTTGCCCTCACCCACTCTCCCTTTTCACTCCCTTACAGCAACCCCAGCACCAGCATATTCTTGCAAAGTCAGTTTTTCCAAGTCCCCCCTTTTCCCACACTAATCATGGTCCTTCCCTCTGGTTTTCAGGTCATGGCAACTCGCCCTTGCCCACTCTCACTTTTCACTCCCTTACAGCAACCCCAATGCTGGTGTATTTCATTCACAAAGTCATTTTTTCCATGTGCAGGTATGTCCTCCCCCCTCCCCTGCCCTAATTGAGCTCCTCCCAGCTGGTTTTTAGGTTGCTGTGAGTCACCATCACTCCCTCTCCCTTTTTTCTCCCTTGCAGCAAGGCTGGCTTTGGCCTATGTTGTTAGCAAACTCGGTTTTTTGGACTACCATACAGATTGTCACACCTTCCTGTCAAAACTCTAAGGGGTTTCATTAGTTAATCTAATGAACTTCGTTTGTTGTCTTTTATCTTATCTCATCTACATCATATCTAATCTTATTAGATTAGAATTAATAACTATTATTTATGTGTTTCATATTTAACTAATGATAATGAGTCATACAAATGACTCACCAGATCATTGGTTCCTATGATTATGACTCAATATGACTCATATAACTGCATGTGAGTCATATAGAATGATCTAGAACACCTATGAATAGATTATGACTGTGCATGAGTCATACAACTGTGGAATGAGTCATAATGACTGCAGATGATGCCATATGGAACATTATGGAACATCATGGAAGGAATATTAATAGATATGACTCAGAATGACTCATAATGGCACCAGTGAAGGTACCAATAACCATAACAAGTAGTGTACATTGTACTTAGGTTAGGGTTCCAAAAGTCTATATGAGGGGGTCATTCTGAGCAATGATTCTTCAGTTTTTTAACTAACTAACAGAGTGATAAGCAGTAACAGTCTAAACAAATGTAAGTAGTTGAAAGCCTTACTTAGTCTGTGTCTGCACTGCTGTTTCCTCTTTCAACACTTCCACCCTAATCATGCTCCATCCCTCTGTTTTCAGGTTGCACCAACTTGCCCTCATTCCTCTCATGCTATTAACAAATGTAAGCCTATAGACATTGACATTGACAACCTTCCTTCCAGTTCAAGTTCCACAGTTCCACCTTGTCTGTCTGTTGCTCTATCTCTGTCCTTAGTTGTGCTATCAATTAGCTAGAGCACATTGTATGATTAGTAGCATGTCACGAATATGTATTGCAATTTTTTGAAAGGTATAGAAGACATGTGAATAGTAGTATGATGGTTGTGGCTACTCCTGAGACACTCAGGTTTGTTCTTCTACCCATGGCAAGGACTTGGAAACCAGCCATGGGCTGCTCCAAATCTTAATCTTGTCTTTTTATCTCTGAGAGATGAACTCCTTATTGGGTTTTCCAGATGACAAAATTTGTAAACCAAACTATTTATATTGATATAGTTCATTGGTACAAAATCGTCATACTGTGTATGTTCATTTCATCAGCCAGTGAGTCAGAGTTGACACTCACTGGTCCTTCCCAAAACCTAACTTCCTTGCCATTTCTGACCATTCTGATTCCATCATTGAATCAAAGTATGTGTCAACTGTGATTTCTCTGATCACATCTTTTCCTTTGCAGTTTCGGGCTATGTGACCCAGTTTCCCACAGTTATAGCATTTGAATCATTTTCAACTGCCACTTCCCTTACTGCTTCCTTGCTTCAACAATCTCAAGAGATGTGTCCTGCCCTTCCACAGTTATAACATGTGATAGGTCTGGTTGTCCTGGTTTGGTCTATGTCCATGGGTATCCCTGCTCCTTTGATTGCTATAGATGGTCCAGCTTGAGGATTGTTCTGGGTTGGCTTGTTGACATTTTGCTGTGGTCTGCTCTGATTGTTGAATCAGTTCCCTTGATTTGTTTGTGTGTGATTATTGAACTGATTTTGCCTTGGACTGTAGTATTTCTCTGCTTCTCTTTGAAGTTTTTCCAATTCTGTCACCCATTTGTACCACCAGTTTAATTGGCCTGGTTGAGATCCATCGCCTGGTGACCTGAGTTCAATGATTCTTCATCCTAATCTGGTTTGTATGCCTTGTTTGAACTGGTCCACTAGTGTGATATTGTCAAAACCAGTTAATTGTGTGCATCCCTCAAATTCAACAATGTACTCTTCAACCATTTTATTTCCCTGTCTCAGCTTGTGAAGTCTCCTGACAGCTTCTTCCCTTGTCTTGGCTGTCAGGAAATAACTCCTTGCTTTATCAGCAAATTCCCCCCATCCAATAAAAGGTACTTGGTTCTTGAATTTATATGCAGGTTGTGTTGGGTTTGTTCCTTCCACTGGTAACTCTGGGACTCCATCTCTAATCTCCTGCATGGTGATTGTTCATCCCAGTTGTTGCCTGTTGAACTCTATCAATTCCATTTTGTACGCAGTGATTTCTTGAATTTTGATGTTGACCCAATTCTGTGCCTTGTTGTTCTTACCCTTCCTTATTCACTGTAACACATAGCTAATCTTCTGTTCATCATCAATGACCCTTACTTCCAAAAAGTAGTGGGTCATTTGTCTAAGCCATGCATCAATTTCTGAGGGTTTGCCTTTGTGATGTTCCAGTGGGTCTAATTTTAATTCTGGCAATCTGGGACACTTGCACTCTCTATCTCTGTCTTGCCTGGTGTTCTCTCATACTCCATTGTTGACTTCCAATATGACCTGCTGCATCATTGCAGCCATCTGTTCAGCCTGTGTTCATGCCCTTTCTTGTTCTGCTTCTCTTTGTTCTTCTGTTTGGGCAACCTCATGGCCTGTCCATCCTGTGATTTGTCCTGCTGCATTTGTAACAGGAGAAGCAACTGTTTGTTGCTGACTTCAAAATATGAATGTGAACAAAGTCACAAACATAGCAGTGAGAGCTTTGAGAAGAGCCATAGCTCAATCCTTGTGTAATGGTGATGAATTAAAGGGTTTTATTCAAGCAGTGAGTTGTAAAGCTTAGAGATTATGTCAGGAGTCTACTAAGACTCTACTAGACACAACTCAAGGCTTTGACAAGCTCAAAGAAGAATAGAGGAGATTGTGGAAAGAAGAATGTTATTGCTCTAGCAGATGTCTAGTAGAATAGACTATCTCTAAGCTTAGGGAATTATACTAAACTACCTACAGTACATATATATACCATTGACCTCATTGTATTCGCATGTTCTACATGTGTACTCCTCATGTTCTTCTCATCTAATCTGCTTATGTAACAGATAAGATATCCTGATAAGCTATCCAAGCTTGATGAGATAAGCTCGACTGATAAGGTAAGATAAGATCAAGGAATGACTTTGAAAGGAATGATAAAATTGTAACACCAGCCATCCTCAAGCAATTGGTCTTCATCACCCTCAATGTCTATGGCAGATATATCCTTGTCACTTACCAAATTCAGCAAACTCCAGTTACCAAGGCAGAGGGAGCCCAAATGGTCTGGCCAGAAGATGACCATGGCTGAATGTGTGTTCAACATCAACTGAAGTAGCTGAAATAGATTAGTTGTTGTGCCTGCTTGATAGGGGAGGTAGGACATACCAGGTATGGTAAGATAGTTTATAGCCATGCACAACAGACTGGGATACACGTGACAATGCTTGGTCCACCATCTGAGCATGTCAGTTATGTGCTCACATGGAGTACTCAAGTAGCTTTGTAGTTCATCAGAGACTTCAGTAGGAGCAGGCACAGAGAGTGCAGGCAGCTCATCAAACATGTTTTGTGATTTTTTACTCTATCCAATGTGTTCACATGAGATGTAGTAAGAAATACTTGTCACACACTTTTTCGGTAGTCTCAGATGTGGTGGGCATTGTCTTGGCCCTCTGGACCTGCCCCAGTTCAGCATAAGATCGGTTGTATTCATCCCATACAAGTGCTTGTGCTGTATCAATCCAGTCTGTGGGCCACTTCATGTTTTTGAAGTATTGTAATTTATGATGTGGGTGGAGAACTAATAAACAAAAAGATCAGTCGATTAAGAAGGCCAGATGGGTGGTACACACCCATTGCAGTCTGATAAACTTCCAATGAATCAGTCAGTGAGTAATAATGATCCATTGTTTTCTTGCTGATGCGCAGAGCTGCCTGAATTGCTGGGTTGAGATTGGGAAGGGTTGCATGGGTTGTTAGCAGTTTGTTGATATGATCCATGGCAAGGTTAGGCGTTGAGCGCAAGAAGAAGGCTGTGGCATCTTTCAATACCTGTGCATCAGATATGTAAGCCAGTTGGTGCATGTGCGTGTGTCACATGTGACTTACCCTCAGTACATCATGCAAGCTTTCTGCAATATCCCACTCATCCTTGCTCATTTCATAGTCTCACAACTCCAGCAATCACCTGTGATCCAGTCAATTTCCTCACAGTATCCTATAGCAAAATTCAACATATCAAATGTGGAGTTCCACTGGGTTGCAACATCCTGGGGCATCAGTTTGATGGCAAGCTTCAAGTCTTCAAGACATGTGTGCCATGCAGGTAGGAGAATTGTGGTGGAGTGTATGATCTTGAAGGACAGTTTATGAAGCTGGAAAGGATTGTTTAGATGGGACAGTTTGAAGATACATGACACATCCATACCTTGACAAGTACAAGCCTAACATAGTAGATAGCCTCTTCAACCTGTGCCTGTTCCTCGACTGCTATCTCATCCAGCTCATCCACCCACCCATCCATGTCATCACTACTGTCCGGATCACTGGCACCTTGCTCTGCGATAGCAATCAGGCCATCAATTTCAATCCCAGCAGCCAATGTTTGAAGATTACAATCAGCTGCAGTTTCACCGCTCTTCTTCTGAGTCAGTACATCAAAATCTTTTATGATTGATTTTGCTATCAGATTTACAACATGTAGGAAGCACTGTGTACACAACACCTCTCCAGCAAATGAAGGGATGATTTGCACCAAGCATGTAGTCATCACATCATTTGCAGATGCATTATTGGCTGTCAAGCTCAACATCTCCATTGAATGTAAGTACCACTAGATGAGGTTTTGAGACATGCACTAACCTTATCTGATATCCCAAAGGCCTTCAGGATTCCTGTGAGGGCTGCTGCCAGGTTAGCACCAGAGCAGGACTAATGCATGTGAATGACAAGACAACAAGTCATGAGTGAGTCATACCTCTGGTACCTCAATGCAATCAAGAAGCATTGACAATGCTTCTCCTTCATATTCCAGGTGAATTGTGACAGCAACAAATGCCTTGTGGTTTGGCGATGTCCAAGCATCTGTTGCAAAGTTCAATTTGCCATTGTATTCCTTGTAATTTGGTGAGCACATTCATTGAAACAAACTTTATATATGAACTTACCTTGAGCATATTAGATATTCTTTGATGAGCACATACAAAAACAAGCTTGACATCATGCACGATGGTTGACACTGAAGGTATGTAATACTCCAGCCACCCAGTTTTCATCAGACACAGAAACCCACAGTCACTTACAATGTCAAAGGGCTGCAAACTCTCTGATACCCAATGTGCTATCTCAACACTGTACTAGCAAGTCTATCATGAAGTATTTAGATACAGAATAGCATCATGCACCATATTTCAATGCATGTATGTGGCTGATGTGAGTAGGTTTGCTTTCCTTTGCCTTTCCTTTGAAATATGGCCATGATAGTTCCATTCTCCAGGATTCCATGGACAACCTCCTTACGTGCCTCAGAGGCACTTGCTGCAGACATGGCAGCCTTCACTACATCAATACCCCAACAAACCTTTGCATGTTTGTGAAGGTTACTTGTTGACTTGGCATCCCCCTTATCAAGAAAGCACCACACACTTTTCTTACAGCCAGTTTTCATGCACCAAAAACTATGGAATTGATGGCCACCATCATAGCCAATGTCAGGGGTTGGATGGAAAAAGGCATATATCAGGGAAGTTCAATCTTCTTTCAGCCAGTCTAGAACTAATATTAGCATTAATCCAGGACAGACATTGATCAGCACTTACTTAACTCAGCATCAGAATCTTCTGCAAGCCATTCAGTTGTAGGTTCATCATCATCAATAGTAATAACTTCTTGATCCCCATCTGAGTCCTTCTCATGATCATTCCCTACTGATTGGCCAGATGCTGGGAATTGAAGCAGCTCATTGTCAGAGCTGGACAGAGTTGAAGGGACCTGATTAGCCCATTTGTGAGAATTGCTGGTGAGCCTACTTCTCTTCCTCTTCACTGACAGTGTCCTGAATAGTTCATGTGCCTTTAGAGTGGGTTTTGCTTGCCATTTGGGGTGATCTGCCATAATGTGGAGTCTACCACTTCGCATGAAAGGCTTGTTTAGATGTAGTTACATGAACTGTACAGTACATGCAGCCACAATCCCTGTTGGCAACCTGCAAATACCCAGGCAACACATATGGGTTACCAGTGGGTATAGTGGTGGCTTACCCATGCCCATACCCCTGAATACCCCCACCTGAAACCTGTGTGGGTTACCCTAACCCCTGCAATTCCCTGGTCAGATGTCTGCTGAAAGATTTTGAAAACAGGCTTCAATGCTGTGAGTGACAATGAGCAAGGTGTGCTCAGTGCTGTAACCAACAACGAAGGGTTTAGAAGTAGAAAGACTCTAGATTATGTTAGGACAACCTAAACACAACCTCAAGCCTTGCAGAGGAGAAGAGAGAAAGGAGGCTTTATTAGACACAATAGTGAGTAAGCTGTGTAAAGAGCAAAATATCTAGAGTCTTAAGGGTCTGTTCGGTTGCCCAACTCCAACTGCGGTTGGAGTTGACTCGGGGTTGGGGTTAGATTATATAATGTTTCCCACATGCCTCGCAACTGCTGCATGGCTCAAGATTGCACGGCAACCCCCCTTTCTTCCCTCTCCGAGTCAGTACTATGGCAGACAAGGCTTTCTGGACTGAGGAGGAGGAGGATGCCCAACTCCAGTACCTCTTAGACCACAAATCTGAGGCTG
>MIPV01005283.1:4090-18796 GCA_001983365.1 Amanita bisporigera | reverse complement strand
TATGGCATGTGATAGTGAGGACTCTGGCATAAACGACGAAGTAAGAACGCATAATAATGAGAAAAACATACTGCATATGGATAGGGGCTATTTACATAAGCATACTTGAGGCGTGATTGTAACAGTGAGCTGATGAGTGCTAAGTGCTGAGCAGGCTAGTCATGAGTCACAACAAAGTCGTGCACTGTCAAGACCCTGGAAACAATTTCTGAGCTCAATTCAGTGGTACTTTATTCATTTCATGATTGGCTGATCAATCAATCAACTGCTACATCATTTATGTACAGAAGCTGCTGCTAATTTTAGCTGAAGCATCAAGATCTCTGAGCTTGGCATGCTGAGCAGCATCACTCACAGACTGGCAATGCCACTCAATGTGGCACCTGGTGATGTCTGGTGCAGGGGTAACATTGGCATGGGAAGGGGCCCAGTCAGTGGGTCTGAATGGTGGGGCTGATGTGGGAAGCTTGGGCCTGGTTGATACATCATGGGTAGTGTTTTTTGGGCCTGGCTTGGCCCAAGAGATGCAGCTTAGGCCTGGCTCAAGGTGGCTGGGGCCTAGGAGAGAGTGGGGCTGAGCCGAAGCCCCCAAATGTGGCTTGGCCTAGGCCAGGGCTCAGTAGCAAAAAACTGTCACTGTCTTTTTTGGTTGGATTTCCGAGCAATTCTTGTGGTTGATGCTTCTTCACTAAGCAGCAATCAGCAAGAATAATGGACAATGGCATAGAGGCACATACAGGTCACTGAAGGCTCAGCCTCTGCTTCATCATTGTTGTCCTCAATGACAACACGTCTTTCAGCTTCTGGAGAAGATTTTGCCTTGTTTTGCTTTTTAACAGCCTCAAAAGACAGATGGTAAGTTTTGATCGATCATGTCTATTTGAAATATTACTCACGAGGCATTATAATATTGTCATCTTCATTGACTGGTATCGGTCGTTTTCTGCCCGACCTGACACTCTGAGAATCAATGACAATAGTGGGGCGCATGGGCTCATTGGGAGCATCACAACCATCAACTTCAGATGTCAATGCCACTTGCGTGGCCTGTCATGACATCGAGAGCCATATCAAGAGCTACCAATTAAAAGAAAGAGGGACAAAGTGAGAATGAGCATGACAGCAAAAATACGCAGGGAATTGCCTTGCAAGGACCCACAAAGGCCATTTCAGTCATGAATCTGCTGTCCATCATGATGTCAATGATGTTGAGAGCCATATCGAGAACTACCAATTGGCATATTGCTAGTCAACAGACTCACGTGGTGTTTGTTTGTTGCTATTGTTGAAAGAGGGGACAGCAGCGCAGGCACAACTAAGTAAATGTCTTTCACTTACATTTATATCACTTGTTGTTACTGCTTAATTCACTCTGTTTGTTGGTTAAAAAACTGAAGAATCATCGCTCAGAATGACCTTCTTATATAGACTTTTGGAACCCTAACCTAAGTACAATGTACACTACCCGTTATGGTTATCAGAACCGAAATTGGTACTGTTATGAGTCATTCTGAGTCATTCTATTAATATACCTTCCATAATAATCCATATGACTCATTCCGCAGTCATTATGAGTCATTGCGCAGCCTTATGACTCATTTCCGAAGCCATGTGACTCATGCACAGTCATAATCATTCCCCTGTACTCCTGCTAGGGAACATATCTTGCTCATTATATTGGTGACCACTGCAGGGGTTATTTCTAGAAAGTATGACTCAGGGAAATGCTCTGAAGCTTCTTTTTTGAATACAGAGCTCCACTCTGAATACTTGGAAGGTACTCCAGGGCCTTCAGTAGATCCAGGTTCTACCAAACCTCTATAGTGATGCTCCATCTGTTGTGCTGCAGTGATTTTCTGGATTGCTAGCTCAGAAATCAGTTCCTCAGCCCCATACAGTGAGCTGACCTCAGTCTGGGTGACAGTCCCACTGTGCAACATTGTGTACTGTTTGACTAGAGTGTTGTTGTATTCTGCCACATCTTCTAGATCCATATTGATCCAAAGACTCTGTATGTGTGTGCAGATATCATTTTTATTGGAATTACAGAATTCCAGAGTCTTTTCTCACCAGTCTATAATTGGGTTGTGCTCCTCGAGCCAAGGCAGCCCCAAAATAAAGTTCTGATCACCCAATGACATCATCCAGAACCAGTGCGTCATAGTCTTGCCATTTATGTTTAAGGTGATCAGACACCTTTCTGTGATCTCTCCTGCTTCGTTTTCAGATCCATTGACATTCTTGACTTTGATGGGTCATCTAAGGGGTACTTGCTTCCATCTAGGGGCAATGGATGCATCTATGAACAGGCCTTCTACTCTGCAATTGACAAGGGCAGTTTCAGTGGTTTTATTGGTCTTGACAGATATGGGAATTGTAATTTTCTTATTGGTCAAAGATTTTACTGTTACACCACAAATATAGATTGAGTCTGATGATTGAGGATCAGCATCCACTGGTGTGCTATTCAAAGTTAAAAATCCTGTTCAGCAAGCAGATTGAGACAATCTTCTAAGGATAACCATGTCATCAGGACTCTGATGGCTGCCATATCCAGACTGGTTTCTTCTGACTCTTCTTCTTCATAGCCCTCTTCTTTGTCACCCTCCTGCATACAGGAAGCAGCTCTGATGTGACAGTGGGGTCATGACTCCTTTACTCCCTTCCCAAAGCACTTCTTCTTGTTACTACTTGGTTTCCTCATGGGGCATTTTGGTGATTGATGTCCCCCTTTGTGACAAATGAAATATAGTCCCTCCTTGACATGTCACTCTCTTTCTTCTTTTGACAAGGCACTGATGATAACCACATCAATGTCCATAGCATCAGGGTCTCTATATTTCGGTGAAGGTTGTCCACTCCCTGCATTTGATAACCCTGCCAGAATGCCTAATCTGCTTTTGGCATTGGCATATCATTGGGCAGTGTGGCCTCTTCCTTGATCTTAGACTTTTTGATTAGTTCCTTGAATTTGTCTATGTATTGCCAGATCAGCTTCTTCTTCTTTGATCACACTATCTTGAATAGCTCTGTCATGGCTCTCCCAGGGGTATCTACCTGTCTCCAATTGCTCAGGAATGACTCTTTAAAAATAGCCCAGGTCCCCCAATCTGGGCATGGGACCCTTGATGTGTTGATCAGCATTTGCATCAGCCATTTCTTTGTAGCTTGGTGAGTCTGGTGGTGGTGGAGGCAGTGGTGAAGGGTTTCTAGGAGGTGGTGTAGGTGGTCTTCATGGAGGTGGAGGGGAATTGAACAAGGATCTCCCCTTTGGTGTGTCTGAAGATTATGCTAGGCTTGTAAGATCTAAAGATAAGAGTGGTTTTGGGGTGTTTCCTCATGAGGATGTGAACTGTAAGGGGCTAGGTTGTGCTGTTCCTAGCTCTGGAAGTGCTCTGAATGGGGTAGACTCAATCAAATTCTCCTCTTGGGCAGAATCAGAGTCTGAGTTACTAGTTGGTGCACAGAATTTGCCCTTTCCACTGGAAGATTCTCCAGGTACATGATAAGATCCTTTGAAAGCTTCATCTTCTACAAAGAGATTGCCTGTGCTAGAATAGTACACCCAGTGCAATTTTGCTGAATCAAATAAGATCTTGTGTCCTTGGAGATAATATAGATTCTGGAATCTGTGTGATCCATTGGGTGGGCAATTAGCAAACTGTGGAATCCAGAAATGATGTGATTCAACAGGGATATCATTGTGTGTGTATTTCCAGATTTGATCTTGGCTATCTTTGTAGATTGCTTCTCCTTGAAGATGGTATGTACCTCAAAGTCCTCTTGACACTTTGTTTGGTGCAGGTGTGCCTCAACTGTATATTCCAAAAATCTTGATCAGGCACTGGTAACCTACCAGCTGGCTCTCAGGAAGTTCAACAGTCTGTGTGCTAATGAGATGAGCCACTTTTCAAACAATGATGATTGAATATTTCAGAGATATGATCAATGAAGGATGGCTTGTTATCTATATTGATGATATGTTGATCTATGGAAGAACAAAGAAGAACTCAAGGGAAAAGATCTGTTCCTTAAATTGGAAAAATGCAAATTCATCACCAAAGAAGTTGACTTTCTAGGGATGATTATTGCAGAAGGACAGATAAGAATGGATCCAGCAAAGCTTACAGGAATCAGCAAATGGCCAGAACCAAAAACCATCAAACAAGTTTGGTCTTTCTTGGGATTTGTGAATTTCTACAGGAAGTTTGTTGGCAATTATGCAGAAATAGTGGCTCCACTTCCAGAATTGACCAAGAAGAATGTTCTGTTCACATGGGATGATGAATGCCAGAGGTCTTTTGATGCTCTCAAGGCAAAGTTTTTAGAAGAACCAGTTTTAGTAATGCAAGACCCATTGAAACCCTTTACCCTGGAGACAGACATGTCAAATTGGGCAGTAGGGACAGTGTTGAAACAATGAGGGCCTGATGGAGAACTACACCCATGTGGATATATGAGTCACAGATTATTGGACACAGAACAAAGGTACCAGGTCTATGATCATGAATTAATGGCAATAAAGAAGGCATTTGAAACATGGAAGCATCTTTTGAAAGGATTGCCACACAAGATCATTGTTCACTGTGATCACAAGAATCTCTCTTACTACAAGCACCCACAGCTTATGACTGCTAGACAGTCTCAATGGTGGCAGGTAATTATGGAATATGATATTGCTCTGGAGCATGTCCCAGGATCAAAATTAATTCAAGCAGATGCATTATCACAACACCCTGACCATGTCAATGAAATGAAGAAGAAGCAAAAGCGAAGGCAGTGCCTCAAACTATGATCTCACCAGATATAATTATCCAATCTATCATGACATCTTGGGCAAACAAAATAAAGGAATTGATGAAAACAGATAAATTCGCTCATACCATTGTCTATGGATTAAAAATAGGAGAACTACCACTGAAAGCGAAGCTAACTGATTGGAAATACAATGGAGAAACCCTCCAATATCAAGGATGAATTTATATACCAGATAACAACACATTACGACAGGAAATCATTAAATTACACCATAATCCCACAGTAATGGGACATCCAGGATGTTTAAAGACTCTATCACTTGTCAGATGCGACTATTGGTGGCCAGGAATGGCATCCCTTGTCAACAAATGGGTAGAAGGATGTGCACTATGTCAGCAGATGAAGGTAAACACACAACCAATCACACCAAGTTTAATGCCAATCAAATCAACTGCCACAAGACCATTTGAACAGGTTTCATTAGATTTCATCACAGATTTACCCCAAGTAGAAGGGTTTGACTCTGTTTTGACTGTGGTAGATCAAGGCTTGACAAAGGGGGTAATATTCATCCCTTGCAAGAAAACTTTCACTGCTCTTGACACTGCCAACTCATACATCAATGAAGTGTATAAACACTTTGGCCTACCCACTACCTTTATATCTGACAGAGGACCACAATTTACATCAAAGGTATTCAAAGAAATGTGCAAGATCTTTGGAATCAATCATCAGAAATCCACAGCCTTTCATCTGCAGACAGATGGAGATGGAGAATCAGAACACCTAAATCAGGAACTTGAAACATATCTCAGGGTATTCTGTGCTGATCACACTATCACATGGAAAGAATACCTCCCATTAGCAGAATTTGTGCACAATCAGTGCCCACATCAATCTACAAAAATAGCACCATTCAAAATAATGTTTGGAACTGAACCAGTGGAAAATAGAAAAAGCACTCAGACCAGTGACATATAAACTTCAGCTACCCCAAAGATGGAAAATTCACCTGGTGTTTCATGTTTCCCTTCTCACACCATTCCAAGAAAACAATGTACACAGACCAAGCTATTCTAGACCACCTCCAGATTTAATACAAGAACAAGAAGAGTTCGAAACAGAAACTATCATCTCACACTGAAGAAAAGGTAACAAATGGCAATATTTGATCAAGTGGAAAGGCAATCCCACATCTGACAACTCTTGGGAAGATGAAGAAAACTTAGAACACTCTCAGGAGACACTCCAGGAGTATAAAAAGAGACATAAAATACCTGAACTCCCAACCCCAAGTTCTAGCAATCACCAACATCAAAAGCAATAACTTACCATGTCTACCACCTCCTCCAATGTGTCTACTACTCCTAACACTTCCACTCCTCATGGCTTGCCCCCTGTTAGTCTTCCAGATGTGCCTAGGATGCCATCCCCAGTATTCAGCAGCCCCCCTTCTCCACAACCTCTGCCAGTTCCTCCCAGTATGTTACTGCCCTCCTATGACAGTCCATCTGTTTTGGAAGTCACTTGTGTCACTCACTCTATTGTCAATCTATTATCAGGAAGTGATTCCATTATGGAGGACATGCACAGAGCTGTCCAACAGGATAGAGTCATGGCAACCAATCTTTGAGGAAATAGCACAGCAATCAATGAAGTGTATAACAAATTAATGGGCCAATCCTCTCATCCAGGAGACAACTTACATCCCAACAACATCACAGATGTGTCAGCACAGTCCCTCAATGAACCCACTGTCACTACAGTTACCAATAACCCAGACCCACTCACTACCACCACTTTTCTTGCTGTAGAAAGCTGAGCATCATCTGTACCTCCTGCTGAGGATGAACATGGCCTTCCTCCCAGCAGATTCTTAGCACGATATGAAGACAACTATAATCTTCCAGTCTTCAGCTTAACAGGAATTGAAAACATCCTTAGCTACTACCAGATTCCCTCATTCCTTGATTGCACCATTAGCCCTTGCATCTCCCACATTTGGGTACTCCTGACCTCATGGTGCTTCTGCAATGAGGTGTGATGTGCGAGATACGGCACTCTAAGGTGTGGCGGTACTTGGGTTTTTTCTTTGATCCTTCTCTTTCCTTTGATTACCACGTAACTAATTATGTAAACAAGGCACTGTCCACTATTGGGGCCCTACAGATGATTGGAAATGCACAGTGAGGCCTGCTGACGAAGACACAACTACAGATTGTGAAAGCATGCATTTGGCTGGTTGTCACTTACAGCCTTCCTTTATGGTACCCGCTAGGTGGGAAGGGGCTTAAGCGCAAGATTGGATGCATCACCACAGTTCAACGCATGGCCCTGCTCTGGGTCTCTGGAGCCTTCCGCACCACACCCTCCAGCTCACTGGACTTCCTGTGCGGCCAGCCACCGGCTAAGCTATACTGCGAACAACTGGCCCAACAAGCAGCAGCGCGGTGGGCCCTGCTCCCAGCACTCCATCCGATAACCACCACAAGGGCTCTGGCAGCCCTGCTGCCACATGCCCTTGGACGTTCCTCCTTGCACTTATGCCCCACCCAGCTCCCGGGCAACCCATTCCACGGCTATGACATGGAAGTGAGCCTTATTGCCGAATGCCTGGACTACACACACGAGGAGGTGATCTTGGGCCACCACCTGTGTGACACCCATGCCCACTGCCTTGCCTGGGTCAACTTTGACCACCCGCCCAAATCCCAGGAGCGTTTGTATGAGGCCTGGCTCAACTCTTTCCGTAACGAGGTCCACACTTGGATGAACAACCCATCCACCACCATTGCTGCCACCAATGGCTCAGTCAGAGGCCGAGGCGCCACTGCAGCCTATGCCGTTTATGATGAACTGTATGCCCATACAGTCCTGGCCACGTCATCCCACAAAGCTGAGGTACAAGCCATTGAGGCGTTCACCAGCTGACTGTCAGAACAGCCTGCCATAACCGGCCATGTCATTCTACTCATGGACAACCAAGCGGCCGCCACGTTGGCCTTTGACACATGGCCACGCAACGGCCAAGGCCCCACCCTACGTCTCGCTGCCAACCTACATGTCTGGTTTGATGCCCACACCACCAATCGCCTCACCATATCATGGTGTCCCAGCCATGGTGGAATACTTATGAACGAGAGAGCCAACCTGGCTGCTGGCAGCCCCGGTGTCCCATGCCCCCCACTCCAGACGCATCAGAAGCATTTGCTTGCCACCAAACACGACACCAGCCGCCACTGGCGCCTCATTTGGAATGCTAGATCCACACGCAGCTCCTCCCTGCTTCCCCTCTGTGACCACCAGCATGGCATCTTTCCCACCACCAGTGCCAATTGCCACTGCTTCATGGCATGGTGCTGCAATGACCCCAGCCTGTTTGCGCAGTTTGTCCGCATCACCACAAACCACATGCCTTCCGATGACTATCAGACATGCTTTTGCCCATCGGACACAGCGCCCTTGCTGTGCAACCCTGCCAGGACAGCCCACCACTCACGTGTCTCCACATCCTCTGTAGGTGCCAATGGTATGGACCTCCTTTCTCTTCCTTTTTTTCCTTTTCCTGACAGCGCAATAACACACAAGTACTAATTTCCTTCCTCTCCAACCACCCATCTGTGGCATCTTTTGAGCCTGTGGACCTCAGTAGATAGACACCAGGCATGCCATTCCACCATTTACCTTCTCTCCTCTCATGACACAACACTTAGACACTTTAGATACTACTTCAGGGCCCTCATTGGTGCCTTAGCCCCATGTTTTTGTTTATACACATGCGCAATCCAGCGTTCCCAAAAAAAAAATGGTGCTTCTGCAATAGTCTATGCCATGTTCTAGAAAGAGAAGTTCATGCAGATCTCACAGCATTTACCACTACCTTAGTCAACTTCATGCACTGCTTCCCAGTTTCTCATGACTCATGAAGATTGCTTCATCACTATTCATTCACATCTGGGACACTATTCAGGCACTGGTATCATTAGGAATCAAGGCATATGTCAAAGAGGCACTTAGGCGCACAACAGCAGGACACCAGGATGCATATTTTCACCCTAATTATTACAATGTCATCAAAACTGGATTAAAGTCAACTCAGTCAATCTTTGTTCCACCCTTGATAACATTACACACCTAGCACATGCAGTAAACCCCACAGGCAAAGCAACAGGCTTCAATTACAGGCATCTATGCACTCTATGCCAAAAAGTCAATGTCATCTCGATGCTATATGACAAACAATTACCACAAGCAACCTGGGGCTACCAAAACTCCACAATTAATCAACTGTACCAGGGATATTGCATCAATGGAAAAGATAAGCCTACCACTCCATTCACCAACCCACATCGTATCAGGGAAGTTAGGCTGCTTATTCAACATGAAAACATACCAGAAGGAGTGGTATTTGTAGACCAATGGTACCCAGTGAACTACCAATTTCCAGGAGAAGAGCAAAACACATTACAAGGATACATCATCCACAGACTGGATGCATACCCAATCAGTACCCAGGTAACAAAAACATGTTTACTCAGCAAGGAAACATATCAAGACACGATGTACATGTTACCAGGATACAGGAAATGATGGATCAACCTCACAGCAGACCCAACTGACCTACATATGCATCAGCAACAGTAGTAACCCCTCTCCCTCATCCTACCACAGCTAGGGAAGAATGCCAACAATGCAGGCCAGCTCCCATCCAAGCTAGGAGAGTAGAAGTTGATTACCACCCTTCCTCCTCACCCACCAGTCACTCCAAACTCGCTGATGAAGCTGCTGAAGCAAGGCCACAAATAACACATCAAAATACTCGCCAGAATGCTCGTCCACAATGCCAGGTCACTAGTGTTCTCAACACAGGGACTCAGACCACCCACCAGGAATCCACTACCTTGTCTTTCCAATGCAAACAGGATTCCCTTAGGTCATCCCAGTCACTATCTGCAATGCAATCCTCCTCATCACTATGGAGAAGATCCACCTATTGACTTTACTTATGATGAGGAAGCCATGCACAACATGAGCACATAGAAAAAGGCCTATTATTGAGTTTTCAATTTTATTTTGTACATGAATGTTGATTTTATCTTTGGAAAAAGATAGACTTTTAGTTTAGAACAGAGGCTATGTTACAATCATGCCTCAATTATGCTTATGTAAATGCCCCTATCCCTATGCAGTATGTTTTTCTCATCATTATGTGTTCTTACTTCGTCGTTTATGCCAGAGTTCCTTTTATCACATGTCAGTAGCCTTGCCTGTACATATATAAACCCTGTAATACATGGACTGGAACCCCAGTCTAGTTTTAATGGTCAAACCATTCTTGTGAACTCTCAGCTCGTCTTTGCACACTCAGACTCTCACTCTTACACATGTGTGGGAGCTTAACTCTCCCTTGAGGAAGTTCTGCTCTCATTGCCCTTGAGGTTGACAATTCTCAACACAGTTAAGGTGTAACACCTTCCCCATTCGTGCAAATGACCAACATTACCACCCATGATTAGTGATTTGTCAGGCCTGGCCTCAGGCCATAAGCCAGGCCAAGCTGGGCCCATATAGGCCGGGCCAAGATGAGCATCTCGTGTGGCCTCTAGATGGCTTTGGCATGGCCTACAGAAAAGAAGGGCCCAAGCCTTGGGCTTAGGACGCAGCTTTCACTTTGAATCTGATCAGACTGACACATAGCTGTCGAAACTCTAATGGGTTTCATTAGTAAATCTAATGCGCTTCATTAGTTATCTAATCTAATCTAATCTATATCTTATCGTATCTACATCATATCTAATCTTATTAGATTAGAATTAATAACTATTATTTATGTGTTTCATATTTAACTAATGATAATGAGTCATGCAAATGACTCAATGGATCATCAGTTCCTTTAATATGACTAATTATGACTCATATGACTGCGCATGAGTCATATAGAACAATCTAGATAGAACATCTATAAATAGATTATGACTGCACATGAGTCATATGGCTTTGGAAATGAGTCATAAGGCTGCGCATTGTACTTAGGTTAGGGTTCCAAAAGTCTATATAAGAAGGTCATTCTGAGTGATGATTCTTCAGTTTTTTAACTAACAAACAGAGTGAATTAAGCAGTAACAACAAGTGATGTAAATGTAAGTGAAAGACATTTACTTAGTTGTGCCTGTGCTGCTGTCCCCTCTTTCAACAGGTTATGGGCCCCGAAGCGACTGCCTTTGGACGTCACTCTCCATAGTGATGAGAAGCATTGAATGCCAGATGGAGGTATTCGGTAGTAGTACATATGTATATGTATTAGTGTAGTTTTGTGTGTGATCGGTTTCAAGCAGATCTCTCAAGATATCAGATCCCTGGTATACGGATATGGTCTTAGTGCCATCTACCACATCTGATGAGATCTATAACCGATTTAGTGTGTGACTTGTGATCCTTCCTCTTTCATCTCTACACATTATGAATGACTAACCCATGATCATGGGATAAATGATCCACTTAATGGTAGCATACACTATCATTGGTCACTTACCGTGACTGACCATGTGGGGGCATGGTTAAAATACCTGGTGTCATGCATCAGAATTGTGCAGAGTTGGAAAACTCCAAAATCAAAATTTTCACATGGATGGCGGATCCTTAAACCATTGTGGTTGTGTCTAACCACATTAATAAAATTGACACGGATTTTGGGCCACTTAATGCGGATATCAGGGTCGATCCCCTGTAAAGGCTTCACGCACCCCCAATTGCCCGAAAGTTATTGCATATATCACTATAAGGGTCTTCGTCCCTTTTCTCAATTTTATTAATTAAATAATTCATATAAAGGTCATGCTGAGGCGGACTTCTGTCATACACACAGACTAGTGGTGGGCACGTGATTAGCATCCCACTTAAAGTAGGACGTCCAAGGATGTCATTCACAAGTAGTAAACACACACATACATACTAGTACCTATTTGGCAGTAGGATTTTTGTATGCAGGGAATTTGATGGAGCCCCTGGTACATTTATTGGCATAGCAACTCCTCAAATTGACCTATTGGTGTTGTCGATCATTTGCATTGCTTTGGACAAGTCCATAACAAGTTGTCAGAAAAAATAGCACAGCCTAAGCACATTCTTTTCTCATGTTTAATTCGAGAATTAGAATAAAGGCTAATATATTTTTTATCAAATGTCTCAAATTTCGAAGAATGGTCCCCTCTCCGCCTACATTTCCTTTTGCAATTATCTGGTCAATGCAATGTACCAGAAAAAGGATTATATCAATCAAGGTATTATCTGTTGCATGTTGGAGTGTTTCAGGTTTTTGGAGGATGAGGATATCATAAATATTATGAAAAAGTATAACGATGAGGATTTCCAAGTGTTGCCACGTGATGCAACAAAGTATGCAAAAGTTGTTGGGATGGCACTAGCATGTGCCCAGTATAACAGACTCAAGGACAGTCCAGACGTCAAGGAGATGGTGATAGTCTGGTGTTACAATCTCCCCACATCTCAAATTTTTGTAGGACCCCACAAGGACACCTACAAATTTATTCACGATTGCTGGACTCTAGAGGAGTTCAGATCAATCAGTGATCCACATCCCCATAAGCTTGGGGTATGATATATTAATGAGACTGGTGGTAATAATCTTGATTCTCCATCAGATCAATTAACTAATATAATTGATAAAGGAGATTTTGTTTTTACAAATCCAGAAGAGATTATTGATGCCGAAGCTGGATATGAAAGTGAGGAAGACATTGTGGAGGAATACCACCCTGGATATGGGGTGGAGGACATCAAGGGTTTCCCTGAGTATGATGGGCCAATGGTCCATTCATTAATGACCAATGGGATGTACGGTCCGCATTTTGAGTCCCTGAAGGGACTTCAAGGGATTGAGCTCTCGAGAGAGCTTGGTAAGCGCAGATTGGCCTGTAATAGGCCCATTTGGATGTTGAGAGATGAGATCTTCCATTTGGAGGAAGTGTATCTCAGGGCCAAGGAGGCCCTTGATGAGAAGGCAGTTCTTGAATTGAACCGCATTATGAATCAACCGGAACCAGAGGTAACCTTCCAAAATCAGCTACATTACCCTAAAGCTGATATGGTTACAGCGTTCATTCTCAGGACCCATGAGGGGTCCTCAAGTGGCAAGGCGCACGTTGCGCCACAACCCACTTTCCCACATTTGCCCTGGAAAGCAGTTGTCACTGGTGGAAGGAGAATGCCTGGAGCGGGAGCTCTGGAGCCAGTCATCCCAGGCCAGAACGCCCCAACTGGTATTGTTGGTGGAAGTGGAGGCTTCGGAGGAAGAATGTTCTGAAGACAAGAGTCTGTACAAGGTATGAAGAAGCCTTGTACTACTAGTTGTACAATAGAGGACCAAAACGGTCCTAATATAAATTCTTCACAGTGTGAATGTTC
Organism: Amanita bisporigera; assembly: GCA_001983365.1. NCBI lineage: Eukaryota > Fungi > Basidiomycota > Agaricomycetes > Agaricales > Amanitaceae > Amanita > Amanita bisporigera. The sequence continues at coordinate 5,614 of MIPV01005283.1, read as the reverse complement.
CATTTGTAAGAGGAACACCACGTCAAATCAAGTTTTGAGTGAATTTGATAAGTCTAAATTTGATAATAAGTGTCTTCTCGATAAGAAACACAATTACAAATATAAGATGGATGAAAATCATTTCACTATGGTCCAACCAGACGATTGGAGATATCAGAATGAGTTTACTCATAATTCTGATGCAGAAAAATACATATATGTCAATGACGATATATTTAATATGTATTATCTGAAAGGTAATCCCATCTTAAAAGAAGATGATTCACCATTCATTAACTATAATGAAGAAGTCGTTCAACAACTTCCTGAATCTCAAGGCATTACTAATAATACTCCTGAATCTGGAATAAGTTCAGATATTATTAAGCAATTAATTGAACATCTTAACAGAGCCTTCGAGGAACAGAAAGGCAGAGAAGAACTTCAGAATAATGTTGACGATGATGAAAATGGATGGAAAGGCAAATGGCCTGAATACAAAGATAATGATTGTAACTGGAATGATCAGTGGCAAGAAGATCTTGATGTAAAGAATGATTGGGTGGTGGATAATGTTGTTCCAGAATTGGAACAAACATCTAAAGAGGAATCTAAAGAATCTGAAAAGATATTATATCCTAAGACACCACAAAGAGTTCTTCATAGAAAAAAGAGAGTTCAGAATCTTAGAAAATATGTTCCTAGACGGAATTTCTTGAAGAAGAAGACTTCTAAGTCTAGTTCTGAATCTAAGATTGTACATCAAGAATATAATATTAGTGATCCTGAATTCACTAATTTTAATGTTACTAATCGACCAGATTGGCCAGATCATTGCCCAATTACATATACAACTCTCAATGGAACTGTGAAACGTATCATGCATACTAAAGATCATCCTGTTTGGAAGATTGATGGATTATGCTATATGATTCTCTTCTCACCAAGATTCTATCATTTCCAATCATGGCCTATGTATCCATCTCTAGAAACTATATCTAGATGGCCTAAAGGTTGGAGAATCCAGGAGAATTTTACTTATAGTAAAATTGGATCAAATAACCTTCATTTTACTATCAATGAACGCTCCAACATAGCATGGTGGACACTTGATGATATGGTTGCATCAAAGACCAAATTATCTCGTTCTCTATGTGGGGGAGTCAGTACAGACAAGGAATCACTAGAAAAATCTGTTCCTGTATTTGATGGTGTTAAAGACTACAAATGTTGGAAAAGTCTTTTAAAAGCATTTCTAGAAATGAAAGGCTATTATAAATATGTTACAGATAAAATTCCTGATTTTCCAGCACCAATTACTGATGAAAATAAGATTTCATATTCTGAAAAAACAAAATGGGAATTAGAATACAAAACAGTTTTTGCCTTACGTAGTGATTGGGAAGAAAATTGCAAAAAGACTAATGCAATTATTAGCATGTCTTTGGCTGCTAATCTTTGGTCTTATATTGGAGATACTCCAAAAGAAACAATTGAAAAATTGGATAAAATGTTTGGCACTACCGGAATAGCTAAATATTTCGT
>MIPV01005224.1:0-10246 GCA_001983365.1 Amanita bisporigera | reverse complement strand
GCAGGGAGGGGGAGATGGTAGACAACAGAGGGAGACAACGGAGAGCAAGCAGCAGAGGGAGACAGTGGGCAAGTAGAGGGAGACAGGTGAGCAGGCAGAGAGCAGATGGCATGCAGGGAGGGGGAGATGGTGGAGAGTGGGTAGCAGAGGAAGACAGTGGAGAGCAAGCAGCAGAGGGAGACTGTGAGCAGGTAGAAGGAGACCATGAGCAAGCAGCAGAGGGAGACATTGGGGAGGTAGAGGGAGATGGTGAGCAGGTGGAGGGCAGAGAGTGCAAAAAGGAGCACTAGGAGTGAAAATGATGGACAGGTTGAGGGAAACAGTGGGGAGCAAGCAGCAGAGGAAGACAGTGGGCAGGTAGAGGGAAATGGCAACCAGGCAGTGGTAATGATGAGCAGGTAGAGGGAGACAGTGGAGAGCAAGCAGCAGAGGGAGACAGTGACCAGGTAAAGGGAGCTTTTCTGGTGCACATCCCATGGTATAGAACAATAGGTAGAATTTGGTTGTAGGTGAATCCATTTGTCGCAGGAGGTGCATAGTGGTACACCTTAACTGTGTTGAGAATCATCAACCTCAAGGGCGATGAGAGCAGAACTTCCACAAGGGAGAGTTAAGCTCCTACACAAGTGTAAGAGTGAGAGTCTGAGTGTGCAAGGACAAGCTGAGAGTTCACAAGAACAGTTTGACCATTAAAACTAGACTGGGGATCCAGTCTGTGTATTACAGAGCTTATATACGTACAGGCAAGGCTACTGACATGTGATAAAGTAGACTTGCATGTGATAAACAAGTGTGTTACCATGTGATAAAGGAGACTCTGGCATAAATGATGAAGTAAGAAAGGATAATGATGAGAAAAACATACTGCATAGGGATAGGGGTGTTTACATAAGCATACATGATTGTAGCATAGCCTCCATTCTAAACTAAAAGTCTATCTTTTCCAAAGATAAAATCAATCATTTATATACAACAAGTAAAAATGAAACTCAATAGTAGTCCCTTCTTCTACATGCTCATGTTATGCATGGCTTCTTCATCATAAGCGAAATCAATAGGGGGGTCTTCTCCATAACAATGACAAGGGGTGCGTTGTGAATGATAATTTGGATGGCCTAAGGGAACCTGATTGGAGCTGGAAAGACGAGGTGGTGGGTTCCTGGTGGGCAGTCTGAGTCCCTGCATTGAAAATACTACCTGGCATTGTGGGCAAGCATTTTGGCATGTATTTTGACGAGTTATTTGCGGCCTTGCTTTGGCAGCTTTGTCAGCGAGTTCAGAGCTACTGGTGGGCTATGAGGAGGGGTGATAATCGACTTCCACTCTCCTGGCTTGGATGGGAGCAGGCCTTCATCATTGACACTCTTCTCTGGCTGTAGTAGAATGAGGGAGAGGGGTTGTTACTGTTGCTGATGCATAGGTAGGTCGATTAGGTCCACTGCAAGGTTGATCCATCATTTCCTGAATTCTAGTGACATGTACGTCATGCCTGGATATGTTTCCTTGCTGAGTAAACATGTTTTCATCGCCTGGGTATTTAGTGTTTTCAAGTCCGGTTCAGTCCGGTTTTTTTGCCATTTTTGGAAAAAACTGGACCAAACCGGTCTTTTATTTTTTCAGATTTGACCAGGACCGGACCAAAACCGGTCAGACCGGTCTTTGGTAGTCCAGTACATGTCTTAGGACCGGTTGCCAACCGGTTGCAACCAGTTTCTCATGTACATAAACAGATATGACAAAATAATGAAGACAAACTGATATTTATCCCCATATCTCATCTGTTTCGTGTTGTGGCCTTAAACAGACCTCACCAATGGATTCAGCGACCCCAAAAACCCCCAGGGACAGGTAGAAACTATGTGAAATATGTGTTTTGTTCATATGTCGTTGTGCAACTCAAAGCCCCGAACTTACTTACCTTATTAGGAAGACGTCTGCTTTACTGATTGCCTGCAAGCTAAGGGTGGGAAATACCACTGAATGCAGGTCCTGTAAACTCCTAGGAGCAGCCAGGTGAATGTAGGGCCATTACTATGCATGCTACACTGTGTATACTAAGTATGTAGTGTGGTATGGCAAAAGTAATGTTCCAACTGGTAAAAATTGATCTAAAAATTACCAAAAAATACTAAAAATCATGGAAAATATATTGAAAACTAGGCCATATATAGCTGACCATCGGTCTTTGCAAAAGACCAGTTGCAACGGTTTTTGACCGGTTTTTGTGTTTTTTCCAAAACTGAAACTGCACCAGCTCCCAAATCAGGAAAACCGAGACCGATGGTCCGGTTGCCATTGGTTCGGTTCGGTCCGGTTTCGGTCTTTTCAGCGGTCTTTGGACTGGACTTTAAAACACTATGGGTATTTGTCTTGTATGCACCCTGTCTGTGGGTGACAGGAAGTGTAATGATCTGCATTGCCACATATGTAGCATCCTCATAACATGTTTCATTTGTTGACTGGAAATTGGTAATTTACTGGGTACCACTGGTCGACAAATACAGCCCCTTCTGGTGCATTTTCATGCCTAATTGGTAGACTGACTTCCCTGATATGATGTGGGTTGATAAATGTGGTGGTGGGTTTGTCTTTTCCATAGATGTGATAGCCCTGGTATAGTTGATTAATTGCTGAGTTTTGGTAGCCCCAGGTTGCTTGTGGTAATTGTTTATCATAGAGCATCAATATAATGTTAACCTTTAGGTGAATGGTGCATAGATGTTTGTAGTTAAATCCAGTTGCTTCACAAGTAGGGTTCATCGCATGTGCTAGGTGTGTAATGTTATCCAGGGTGGCACAAAGGTTGACAGAGTCGACTTTTGGTATGTGCTGTATGGTGACTAATCCAGTTTCGACAATGTTGTAGCAATTAGGATGAAAATAAGCGTCCTGGTGTCCTGCTGTTGTGCGCCTTAGTGCCTCTTTGATGTATGCTTCGATTCCAAGTGATACCAGTGCCTGTATAGTGTCCCAGATATGGATGGTAATGAAGTGATCCTCATGGGGAACAGGGAAGTGGTGCATGAAGTGGACTAAAGTGGTGGTGAATGCTGTAAGATCTGTGTGAACTTCTCTCTCTAGGACATAGCATAGACTGTTACAGAAACACCAAGAGGTGAGGAGTACCCAAATATGAAAGATGTGAGGGCGGGTGGTGCAATCAAGAAATGAGGGAATCTGATAATATGTGAGGATATTTTCGATCCCTGTGAGACTGAAGATTGGGAGATTATAGTTATCCTCGTATTGAGCCAGGAACCTATTGGGAGGGAGATCATGTTCGTTCCAAGCTGGTGGTACCAATGATGCTTGACTTTCTACAGCAAGAAAAGCAGTGGTGGTGAGCGGGTCTGGATGATTGGTAATTGTAGTGACAGTTTGTTTTTCTAAGCCTTGTGCTGATACATCTGCGACGTTGTTGGGGTGTAAATCATTGCCAGGATGAGAAGATTGGCCTATTAATTCATTGTAGACTTTGTTAATCGCTGCGCTATTTCCTCAGAGGTTTGTAGCCATAACTCTAGCTTGTTGGACAGCCCTGTGCATATTTTCCATAACAGAATTGCTCCCTGATAATAAATTGGTAATAGAATGAGCAACATGAGCGATTTCCATAGCAGATGGACCATCATAGGGTGGTAACATACTGGGAGGTACTGGCAAGGGTTGCAGAGAAGAGGGGCTGCTGAACACAGGAGATGGCATCCTGGGCACATCTGGAAAGCTAACAGGGGGTGAGCCACAAGGAGTGGAAGTGTTAGAGGTAGTAGAGATGTTGGAGGAGGTGGTAGACATGGTAAGTTTAATGCTTTCAATGTTGGCAATTGCTAGAACTCAAGGTTGGGAGTTTGGGTATTTTATCTTGTATACTCTTGCAGTGTCTCCTGAGAGTGTTCTAAATTTTCTTCATCTTCCCAAGAGTTGTCAGACATGGGATAGCCTTTCCATTTGATCAAATATTGCCATTTGTTACCTTTTCTTTGGTGTGAGATGATAGTTTCTATTTCAAACTCTTCTTGTTCTTGTATTAAATCTGGAGGTGGTCTAGAATAATTTGGTCCATGTACATCATTTTCTTGGAATGGTGTGAGAAGGGCAACATGAAACACCAGGTGAATTTTCCATCTTTGGGGTAGCTGAATCTTATATGTCACCAGTCTAAGTACTTTTTCTATTTTAAAAGGTCCTTCTCTCCTTGGGGCAAATTTGCACAGTTGATTGGTTTTAAGATTCCTTGAATCTAGCCAAACTTGGTCACCTTCTTTGAAGTGGTGTGTCTTGCCTTTAACTCTTTGCATCATGAGTTGTCTAGGTAGTTCATGTGCTGCTAGTGCTTTGTCTCTGATTTGATTATTTAATCTGAAGCATTCTTCTGCTGTGGGAACATTTATTCAAGGGAATGCAGTTGGTATGGCCACTGGTTTGGTTCCAAACATTATTCCAAATGGTGCCATTTTTGTAGACTGATTGTGTGCAAATTCTGCTAATGGGAGGTATTCTTTCCATGTGATTGTGTGATTGGTGCAGAATAGCCTGAGATATGTTTCAAGTTCCTGATTTAGGTGTTCTGATTCTCCATCTGTCTGTGGATGAAAGGCTGTGGATTTCCAATGATTGATTCCAAAGATCTTGCACATTTCTTTGAATACCTTTGATGTAAATTGTGGTCCTCTGTCAGATATAAGAGTAGTGGGTAGGCCAAAGCGTTTATGCACTTCATTGATATATGAGTTGGCGGTAGTGTTTAAAAGTCCGACTAAGTCCGGTTTTTTCACCCCCTGTGAGAAAAGTCGAACCTGAGTTGGTCACGGATATTCCCAGAAGAGGAAAAACCGAACTGAAGTCGAAACAAGTCGATTTTTTGACTTTTCCAACTCCAGTTCGACTCATGACTGACTTTTTCCAGTTATTGACTGAAACTGGTCATGAACTGATAAAGGTTGGTCATAACTGACCATGACCGACCCTCAGCACTTATTAGTAGTGTCCTGACTTCATGTTTAAAGTTAATAAGGCATTGATGAGCAGTGAAATGGTCAGCAGAAGGCAATATGTTAATGTAACAGGTGGTCAGCATGATTGGTATGCAATAGGACTTAAAGTATAGGGGAAACGAGGTGCTAAGGAGCATGTGGGTAGTGTCAAGAGGCACTATTGAAGGAGGGTTGGTAGCCAGCAAGTGGCAAGGATGAGGAACATGCTATACATTCATCTTTACATTGAGGGTTATCTCTTGACCTCCTGCCATAGCCAGCTCAGGTCAGTCAATTTCAGTTATTTCCAGTCATTTCTGTTATGGACGATGCCTTCTTCATCGTACTTTAGAAACGATGAACAGAGTCTCAGTCTGCTCCCAGTCGTGACGACTACTGATAGGATGATGAGGATGCTAAGTCTGATGATGACGAAGGTCCTTGGATCAATGTGTTCAGTGATGAGGAAGAGAGGCTATGATTCAGAGGCTGAGAGGAAGGTAAAACTCGTCTAAGTTGGAACTGAGGTACTACTGTACAGGAGAGGTCCTTATAGATGTTTAGAGAACAATAGAGATGACAAAAAAGGAAGAAAGGCTGTAGCTACCTGAGAAGGAAAGGTGAAGGTAACTACTAAAAATAACGTCCAAGGCTATGCGTATAGTAATGATGATGATGTAACTAGGATACGTCCATCTGCTGAGTAATAACAATGATGAGGAAAGAAAAAGAAACTGTAACATTACTCCCTTTGTATGGGAGAAGTCACTGACTTCTTCTAATTGCCCTGCCCCCATCCATTGTTACTGTTGTCACCCCCCCATCCATTGCCATCGGTTTTGTCGTGCCAATTGGTGAGGACGTCTATGTCGGCTATGGCGGCATTGATGAGTTTTTGTGTCGCCCTCAGAGTGCGATGGAGGTGTTGGAGCGCCATTCAATCCTGGGCAGACTCCTGGTCAGGAATGGTGGAGCGAGGAATTTCGATGGAATTGTGTATGGCGGCATCGATTTCCATGACAACTCTGACCGCCACATGGTGCATGTCAGAGGTGACAGATGTGAGGTTCTGGACAGGGCTGGAGGTGGTGGCGACAAAGACATTGGTGAAGTCAGAGAGGAGATGATAAAGATTCAGCAGAGGTTGGAAAAGGTGGGAGTGTGTCGAAGACTGCAGATATCCAGAATGGATTAGGGTCCTTCAAGTCCTTTGCATGGTTCTTTTATAGAAATCGACCGTTTCTACTGTTTCCTTCATGTCCATAGCTGCTTTTGGACTCCTTGTCGCCCTGCATGATCAATTTGTCCATATCTGGCCAGTTGTTTGTAACATTTTCGGTTAGTTCCTCGATCGTGGGTCCTTTGTATGAAATGTCCCATACTGAATCATCTGCGGGTCACTGCAGGATTGCTTGAAATAATTCTTCTGCAAATTGTTCGGCAGAAGTAGCCGCTGTAGGAGATGTGGGTGCTGTTGTCCCTGGGCTTGAAGATGCCTCTTCAGCGTCGTAGACCTCATAGTTTGGGTAGTAGTACTGCCACCCATTATTTGTTAGTCTGATGATGCTTCAGACTCTGGGGTATCCTGGTTCAAATTCATGTTGGTTGTAGAATGGTGGATTTGGGGTGCATGGTGGAGGAGGTATGCGACGATCCATGGCAATTTGATAGGTTGGCGGAAGAACAAAAGGGGTGGACAATGGGGTTACTCATGGTGGGAACATATCGTCATACTTCCTTCCTATGTCTTCCCATTGATCGCTAATTTCTTCCACTTCATCGTCCTGATTATCTCTTCCTGGATCTTTGGTATTCCACTCATTTTTGATGATGTTGTATAACCTGTTATTGATCCAGTCATCTAATGTCTGAATGGCTTCTTTATTTTGTCTCATTCTCTCGCTGCTTCGTTCAGGGGTATAGTAGAATGGATCGTGTGTGATCTGATTATGATTATGTCTTGGGTTCAAAGGTAAAGGTCTCCCACAAGTTGCTTCAACTGTGACACATACTACGTCCCTATCTTTGTATTGGAATGAATATCGCCCTTGAAAGGGGTGAAGGTGATATGGTTTGAGAATGAAGAATTGTATGTGTTGTGGGAGTTTTCTTGATGCTGAGAATTTGGCATGAATGGGAGCATAGTTCCGTGCATATATGCTGTTGAGTTTAAGGTGTCTGCAGTTGCGATATGTGACCATGATAGTTTTCTTCTCTTACAGTTGTCTCCTGGCTTTATATTCCAGTAGAACTTCCGCAGCATTACCCAGGTTGCGTTCAGGTTCCCATGAGTTGTCATTTGATCCATATCCTTTCCATTTGACCAAATATTGATATCCTGCGCCAGGTTTTCAGTGTGCGAGAATTGCCTCTACCTCATATTCTTCATTTCCATTTACAAGATCAGGAGGTGGCATCATGTAGTTTGGTCCATGAGCTTCAGTTTGTCTGTAAGGGGATAATAGGGATGCGTGAAACACAGGGTGAATGTGCCATTGCTTTGGCAATTTCAATTTGTACATCACCAGTCCCATTACTTGTTCGACAACGAAGGGTCCTTCTCGTTTAGGGGCTAGTTTTCTTGACTGATATGGAATGTGTAAATTTCTATTTTCGAGCCAGACCTTATCGCCTTTTTCGAACCGTATGGATTTGTCCCTTCACTGTTTTGCCACTAGTTGTCTAGCTAATTCATGCACTGCTAGCGCTGTCTCCCTTGCTTTTCGTAATTGTAGTAGTCATTCTTCTGCTGCAGGTGTGCTCATTTTGTGGGAAGCAGTGGGGAGCGCTACAGGATTGGTCCCATACATTAGTTGAAATGGCGACGCCTTGACGGCATCATGATGTCAGTTATTATGTGCAAATTCTGCGATTGGGAGTAATCCTTTCCATTTGTGCAGTTCATTAGTACAGAACATTTGAAGGTAGACTTCTAATTCTTGGTTGACTCGTTCTGTTTCACCATCAGTCTGTGGGTGATATGCTGTGCTCATCCTGTGATCGATTCCTAGCACTTTTCTAATTTCTCGGAAGACTTTTGCTGAGAATTGTGGTCCTCTATCTGAGATGAGTGTGTCAGGGAGGCCAAATTGTTTGAAGATCTCGGTAATGTATATGTTCGCCATTCCCAGAGCATCGATTGTTTTGTTGCATGGTGTGAAAATTACCCCTTTTGTAAGACCATGGTCCACCATGACCAAAATAGAGTCAAAACCGTCTGAAAGAGGTAGATCGGTGATGAAATCTAGGGTGACTTGTTGGAATGGCTGCGTTGCTTTCGATTGAATTGGTTGATATGCTGGTGTGTTTGGGTGTGTGTTAACCTTCATCTGTTGGCATAATGCGCAACCTTCGATCCATTCCTTCATGTGCCTGTACATCCCTGGCCACCAATAATCCCCCTTGAGTAATTCTAATGTCTTAAAACGTCCAGGATGTCCTGATGTAATTGCTTCATGTATTTTCTTGATCAAGTTTGCCCGCAATCCATCATGATCAGGGACATAGACCTTCCCTTGATAGTGAATTAATCCATTTACGTATGTCCAGTCCTGAAGCTGCGACTTGATCAGTGGAGTGCGGTGTTTATCAACCACCTCAATCAGGATTCGTCCAAAATCATCTTTTGACATTGCCTTTTGAAGATCTGTTACCAAGTCTTCTGCGATCAAGTTAATGAATCGTTCAGGAGGTAAAACCATCATTTCTTCCATCTGCTCTTCATTCCCCATATGATCTGGGCGTCTTGACAGTGCATCAGCTTCGAACATCTTTGTTCCAGCGACATGTTCAATACATAGGTCAAATTCAGATAAAAATGATGACCATTGCGCTTGTCTGGGTGTTAATTGTTGCGGTGTGCAGTAAAATGACAGGTTTTTGTGATCACAGTGTATAATCGTTGTATGCAGTGACCCATGTAATAAATGCAGGTGTTTCCACTGAGCCATGGTTCCCAGTGGACTCCCAGTGGACTCCTAGGATTCCTACTGGACTCCTGGGATTCCCAATGGATTCCCAGCAAATTCCCACTTGGTCCACTATGGTCCCAGCACATTCCTACCTCATTCCTACCTCATTCCTACCTCATTCCCAGTGCATTCCCAGTGAAGCCATATCTTGGTAAGAACCTACTACTGAAGACTTCCTGCCATGTTCCTAGCCATTCCCAGCAGTTCATAGTGGATCTCCCAGGGATTTATCTTGATAGGAATGTAAGCGTTGCTGCCACCAGCAATGTACTATTGCTAGCATTGAATTCTCTCAAAAATACAGAAAGTTCTACAAGAAACTATTGTACATTGTGCTCTCCTTCCTCTACTGTCTCATCCTCATCCTCATCCTCATCCTCATCACCATCACCATCATTATCAATGTTCATTCTTGATTGTCTATCCATAACCTGGCTAGTATGGTGTGGTGGTGGTGAGAGGATCAAGGCCATGGCTGCAAATCCCCACACCTGACACTCTCCCACACTTTCCCATTATCATAATAGCTTCATGTGCATATCCCCACATAGCATTAATTTTCCCATGCTCAAATTAACTTGCTATATGCATCCCCACACTACACTAAATTATTCCCACACATTTCCACATTTCCACATTGAATTTCATTTTCCACACTTGTGCACACATTTTTACAAGAGAAATCTTATTGTGTCAAATGATTTTACATATCACATGCACCAAGCACATGTATATATCTACCTACATGCCCCTTCACTGCATTTAGTGATTTGTGCCATGACTGAGGTGCACTTTCATGCATTGTCCATAACACCCTCCCTCCCTGCTCATCTTCACTGTCCACTGCCATCCCCTCCCTGTGCCCTGCCCACCCTGGCCTGCCCTGCCACCTGCCCTGCTGCATGCCCTGCCCTGTCTGTGCCTGCCTCACCCACCACTCCTTGTGAGATAATGCAAAACCCTTCCTTGTCATGCTTAGTAACAATGAGCCGAGTCTCAGCCTGCTCCCAATCATAATAGCAGTTGAAGTATGACTGAGGACACTAAGTTTGATGATGATGAAGGTCTCTAGGATGATGTTCTCAATGATGAGGAGGGGAGGCGAAATTGAGCAGCTGAGATGAAGGTAATATTTGTCTAAGTTGGAACTGGAGTTCTACTGTACATGAGGATCCTTGATATACACTTAGAGAACAATAGAAATAATGAAAAAGGAAGAAAGGCTGTAGCTACCTGAGAAAGGAAAGATGAAGGTAACTACCAAAAGGAATAACATCCAAGGCAGTGTGTAATGTAATGCTG
>MIPV01005217.1:13368-24392 GCA_001983365.1 Amanita bisporigera | reverse complement strand
TCGCATCCATGATGGACCACGAGACTTCTACTCCACTACCCAGAGATCGCACCGACTACCCGATGACTAAGCGTCGCCACTTCTACTTTAGGAAACTCCGCGTTAAGACCCTAGATCCCGATGCACCTGGAATAGTCGATCAACAAAGAATACCTAAGCTTCACCCAGAGTAACGGATTGCGACCAATCGCCGCAGTACATCATGCTGAAACTGGAGTCCGTATCACAACAACGACTATCTGTTCCGGTTACCACAACGACAGCGCAGCAAGCGGAATTTACCGGAAATTACAACAGGCCGCGCGTACACAGGAGTAATTTGACAGAGTCCTTTCGTATTAGTAGAGTCGGAAATGTATATAAAGTGTTGGTATCTAACAGTAATAACAATGATATATACATCCTCGAGTACCATCACCAATAATCCGGAGTAAAATAAGCAAGAAGTCCGCTATACCCTTCATTCTCGTCTTCACACAAAGTCCGCTACGGGTCCATCTCCACGCAATAGCATCACCACGACTATCTTCATTCCACCCTTACGACTACTGTCACCCACGCGCAAGTCCGCTACTTCCGCTACCATCAGCTAAAATCCGCCATTTCCGCACTTTTCCGCACTTTTCCGCAAAGCGCGACTTCACGATCGATTACCGGAGTTGACGGGACCTCTTTGACGACCTCACCAAAATACTCTAGGGTCTGTGTCTAGACCGTGGAGAGATATATTAACGGAAGCGTGCATTCAATGGCTGGGCAAAACCTTGATCCCTCAAACCCAGTGAGAAATCCGGGCCGTTGAAACCCGTCATGTGCCGTCAGAACGCATCCCACTGCGTGTTTTGCAGACTTTGACGAAGTCTGGCAGAAAAAGGTTCTGTTTCGCAGAACATCCCTGGCATGTTCTGCGACATTCTGTAGCATTTTGTCCCCTAGGTAGACCGCAATGCAAACGAGCTTTTTCTGTCCAAATTTGCCATACTCTGCGATAATCTGCAGGAAACTGCACTCCAAAAAATGTCATTCAATTGCTGCTGCCACAACCATACAATTCCGTGACAATCTGTACGATCCTGCATCCACCCGGTCCCACTCGCCCCGTTCTGCACGATTTCGCATCCCCTCGTCCCTTGCCTACATCCCACCCACCTTACTCTGCTGCTTTCCCTTTCCCTTTACCCTTGCTGTTCTTCTTTTGCTCTTTCTTCTCCTGTCGTAATACTATTGAGAAATAGAAATAGAAATAGAATTTAGACCATACCTGTACCAAAGCATTGCTACGGTCCTCATAACTCTTACAAAAATCGATGAGTTGGGGGAGAAATGTCAAGATGATGAAGACAGTGAACCTTTTGTTTATCGGCCGAGAGACCACTCCAGTACGTGTTGAATTCCTTGTTGGTGTGGTTGTGGTTCGGCAACTTAGCCCAATCGATTGCGCACAAGTTTCTGAATTGAAAATGATTGAAGTAAGATGAAGCAGAATGTTGTCAAATGACTTACACAGCAGTCACAGAATCTTTGAATATTTGTTTCTTTCTTGATTTCTTAATTGTTTCAGTGACTGTGTTTGTAGGCGCTATGCCGGAAACATCAACCTTGTTGGTCATGGGAGGTGGAGGTGGGCGAGTATTTTCAAATGATAGAGAGCCTAGACCAAGTCCTTCTGTTGGCGGAGTGTTGGGTTTGTCAGCGAGGCCGCCAGTAGTGGCTGTTGCAGTACTAACCCTCATTCTCATCTTCGAGTTGAAGTTGACCGTCTGGAGGTGTACCACTAGTCAAGCCCGCCGCCGTAGCATCTTGACCATTTGTAGATGTAGAAGTTCCTGCTGGAGCTGTAGTACCTTGGCCATTTGCAGCAGCAGCAGCAGTCGTTGCTTTTGCAGCTGCATCATCACCGCAGTCTTTAGCAGTACGAGCCGCCGCTCCTGCCACTGCCATGTCTGAGTCACCAGTAGTCGCCAAAGTTGCCGCTGCACCATCATTGCCACAAGCAGCCTGAGCAGTACTAGTTGTTGCCATTGCCAATCTTTCTTCACCACCGGTAGCGGCATTCACCACCATGTCTTCCAAACCAGTAGTCAGAGATATATTCAAAATCTAATATGTACTCACCTCTCATTTCAACGTCATCAATGGGTGGAGTTGACTTGAAATCAGAGGAAGGTATGCTTGACTTTGGATCAGGTGAACTGGCATTGGCGTTGACTGGTTTAATCACTTGCAGCCCGAGCCTGGCGTTGACAATGAGTAGATTCTGAAATAGCAGAAGAGTCAAGTTGTACTTACAAAGGATTCTTGACGAATGGAATTGAGAGTGCATCACCCTTGGTCCTCTTTGCGCGGGGCCTTGACCCACTTGGGGAATCAGAAGCTCGTCGCTTTCGGTTCTTTGACCCTTCATCATCCTCATCACCGCTTCCATCCTCGGTTTTGATTTTCCTCCCTAGGCGCTGTCCATAATTATCCGAATACCAATTGCTCATCATTGACTTTGCCTTCCAGTTGTCGTCACAGTATGCAAATTCGGGGAATTTTATTCGTAATTCACAGTAGAGAAACTTTTTATTGTCATTAGTAGGGGTGGCACGAAGTAAAGTGAATACATGCCTTTCTAAAGTCTGGGTCAACGTCCTTCCACCTTGCCGCAAGTAGTCGTTGCCTGTAAGTCTTCACTTTCTTGAATATCTCAGAGAGATGACTCCGGATTTCCTGCGCGCGCTGTGCCGTTATCTCAGTTCCCGTGAAAACTTCCAAAAATGCGACTCTCATCCCGTTCTCCTTCTCGTTCTCCTTTTTCTTCTTCTGCAATTCTACCCATCTGTTGAATGCTTTGCGCATCCAGAATTGGATGGCAGGGCAATTGTTTTTTTTGAACTGTATATTGTTAGCGTTAAAACTACTTGGAAATAATTCTTGAAAGAATGTGTTTGTCTTTCTTAATTCATCAGCAGGATTGTTGAAAGGGTTTGATTCTTCAGTGAATGAGTGGAGGTCAGTTGGGGATATTGGTGACAATGAGGAGGATGACGAATGGCTTGGGGGTGCATTGGACATGTTGGGGAGATTCATTGTCAAACGCTCGAATGCCATCCTGCACAACGGTCATGTCAGTTTGAACAAGTATAAGTCAATATATGCACTCACCTATATGTCCTCGCCTCGGCTTCTGCTACAACTACTCTTGTCCTAAAAAGCATACAATGAGTGTCCATGATGTTTGTTTATGCCTTACTCAAGTTCCTTGCAGCGTATCATTAAGTCCATGTTTGAAAAATTATGATAGGATTGTTCATCGTAAAATGTGTTTACCTTGGCATAAATATGTTCAAAAACTCTCAAAAACTTGAGGGGAGTACATACTACTTGTGCTTCTCGACCAGTTTGCATATAATTTACATTGCTAGTTGCACCTGGCTGTGCGCTTGGCATATGTCCTGCTGAACCAGGCCCCGTGTTCATATTCCCCATCAGTGCCGGCACTGACTGAGTGTTTTGTGGAACTCCCAGTGTGTTTGCTTGCATATTTGCCATTGTTCCAGAACCTGCTTCCATGCTGGCGCCCATCTGCATTTGCACATTCCCCATTGTCCTGCTGGGGCCTGTATTATTATTGTAACTGCTTCCATTGAATTGCTGCTGTGAAAAGTTGAAATTGTGGTATAAGTTAGACATTATGCGAGTGTATGGGTATTGGAGAGTGGTAGAATACAGAGTGCGTCAAAGCGTCGAATCGTCGAAAGATGTCACTGTCACATGTCACTTTAAGTATTGCTCTAAGTGTAGAAAGAACATTTGACAGGGAATGCTACTGCGGCATAAACTACATACCAAAGCAGAGGAAGGATAATACGCAGATTGCAAAATCAAATGGCTAGAACACATGAGCATCATCCTCAGCCTCGTCGGATTCATCGCTACTTGGATGACCATCATCTTTGTCATCTACAAATATCTTGACGAGGACTCTGAGCATTTACAGTAAATCAAGTAGTGCCTTCACTTACATTAATTTTACCCCTGAAGACAGCAATCGCATCAAGTATGTTGCCCACAGACTTTGACATCAAGAACTGATGGTAGTCTCCAGTCATGTCATCATTGCCAATGTAGCTTGAAGTTGGAATGTGTGTCGTGGTGAGGAGAGAGGCATTGGACAGTGAAAGAAGCTTGATAATTAGCGCTTTGAACTGGCGTTTGCTAGTACTCAAGCTATCTTCATCAAACAAGGAAGTAAGCGGCTTCAGGGCAGCAAGATCCCCAAGCGCTACCAAGTAATCACTGAACATGAAGGTATACTTCATGCTTGCAGTCCTCTCACCATCTGTTGGTTGACGAGAGCAATTTGGAGCGGCTTCTTGTATCATATGGGATACTTGGACCATTGCTTGACCGGCAGAGACAGTATGATCAAGTAGAATATTTGGCCAATTGTGTGGGGACTTGGCAACATAGCAGAGGAAAAAGGATGCAGATGCTGTGCAGAATGTAGCGAAGCTGAGCAAATCGAGGATGATGCCTTGGAGTTTGACAGGATCAGGGGAGGATACAAGCAAGTGAATGATGTGGCCAGGTACAGTGGTGAGATGTGCCTGGAATTTTGTCAAACGGGTGAAGATGTAATCGATTTTCTTGTCAATATCAACACTGTATTGCTATCAATTATACTTGAGAGTGAAAATGCATGGAAGAATTCAAAAATGATCACTTACAGTGCCTGCCGTACAAGCAATATGACCAAAGACATCACAGGCCCAAGTAATAGTATCTCCTCGAAGGTTATTGGAATTGGTGTCCAGGGCAGTGCTCCGTACTAATCCACAACCTGATGTACAACTTGTTGACACGACAGAGGATGTATCTGACTCTGACTTGTCGTTATCAAACAGTGCCTGAAATGCATACATGCATGAAGGAAATGTTAATTGGGAGTCGGTGGGGGTAGTCTCTGGACCAGTATCCTGGTTGGATATGGTCAAATGATTCGATTTGAGGTGGCCGCTGACGGTAAGATATTCAGCCATTTGCATGAGAATATGAGCCCCATCCAACATGTTGCGCCATTCCAGTTTTGCATCATCAGTAGACAAAGTGCTGAGCTCTGTGACAACTTTTGGTAGCCGCAAAAGACATCCCTGTAGCTTGTGAAAAAGAATGTCCATGTTCGCGCACACAAGATACAGGATTTCTAAAAATAGTACTAATAGCAAGTCTACTCATCTTCCTCATCCTCCTGAATCTCCTCATTTTCATTGTTGCTCTCCTCCCCTTCCTCATCATCATCACTGTTGCCATCCTCTGAGTTTTCATCTTCATCTTCATCCTTGTCCTCATCATCATCCTGACTCTCTTCATCATTGTTTGCTCTATCTTCCTTGGGGTCCACACTGTTCTGAATATTCTCAGACTCGGCTTTTGTTATCTCAGTGCATGGTTTTTCAATCACATAAAATGAGCAAGCATATTCATGCACAATGTCCGGCTGTTCTTTCTCAGCTTGCGTGAGTGGGAAAGGAACCATCCCCACAACCAAATCGATGGCTGTGACATCAACTACAAGTATCCGATGTTTGCCCAGATACCGACAGACCAGGAGAGTACCATGTGACTGCTCAACGAGATGAGAAAAAGGGAGAGAATAGAGATAGAGCATTGCGAGTGCGTGATCTTGTTTAGAGATTGTCCCGTCTTCAAGCCATGTAGAGATTGTCCGGCAAAAGAAATACTGCACTTCTGCATAGTATGTTGTGCCGTTTAGTTGAGTCTGTCATTGTTACTCGGGTTAGTGAGGGAATAAGACAAAACTGGAGTGGCATCACACCTTAACATTACATGCAATCTGGGGATCCATGTACCCCTGTTCTTTCCATACAGACCAACATTCCTGTCCATTGCACAATCGGAGGTGCACCCATTTCTCTACCTTGAGTTTTGAATCATTCACCGAGGAATCTTTGGCCTTGCATAAATATTTGCGCAATGCGTCCATTTCTTCATCAGGAATTCCTCGTGCACAAGTATCTCGTGCAGGTAACAGTACATAGCCATTGTTGAAGCGTAGTGATCCACGTGTAGGCTTATCTTTGGGGCCAGGTACCAAGGCACTCAGCACATTGATTTGGGCTCGAAGCAGACCACACTCAGATAAGTTGGAAAATGGGTTAGAGGGTTGTCGGACCTCTCGCCCAAGATTCCCAATTAGATTTTCCAGGGACCACTGCACCACTAGGTTTAATGGACCACACCGCGTTGTCTCCAAGGCAGCATGAGTAATGGTGTGAACGCATGGGCGCACGAGATGTAGGCGATCAATTCATCGATCGTAGTACATGACTTCATATTCATTTTCCCACTCAAGTAAGAATCGATGAGCAATTTTGATGTCCTCTGATGATATCCAGCGCTTTAGAACGATACGCACAGCACGAAGCAACTTGCAATAGTGTTCCCAGTAGGCTGGTGGGAGAACGAGCTGGAACAAAGCTGGCCCGAGAGCCCAGATATAGAGCAGGTACTCACATGCTTTGTAGCCTGAATTGATTTTTTTGGCAGGATTACGTGGCGTACAGCCAAAGAAACCAGGTATGTAGTGTATCGCAGATTCAACAAGCTGACCATGTCTTTTCCAGTCTTCGTCATGATCGAGAACAATCCAAGCCGGTTTATTAAAACGGCTATAGTTCAATTCAATTTGCCCACACCAGAGATCCAGGAGAAGGGGTGGTAGGTTGAGGCACGTCAAGTGCATCAAATCCAGTGGGAAACAGTTCGGAATGGGGAATATTGCATTTGGTTCTAGTCCAAGAAAAATGCTGGGGCAAATGATGCCTGTCGACAACCGTTTTGTATCAGGACTACCCTTGTCGTGACGACTTAGGGCCCCAACAGACTAACTGAGAAGAGAGGAGAGAAGAGTAGACAAGGGGGAAACCCAAGAGAACTCGAATGAGGACTCTGGGTGCTGGATTACACGTCTTATATACCTAAGTACATGGTCTGTGTGTAGCCCTAAAGGCTGTGGAACCCTAGCTGCGCATTGCTGCGCTTTTATGTAAAGAGAAACATGTAAGTGGGAAATAAGGTCCGTATGCATAAGCGTAACTACATAAGCAAGGCCGAGCTCCGGTATCTAATCTAATCGTTATCTAATCCTGGCGCTGATTAGATAATCGTTATCTTATCTACAATGTTTGGCTACAACCTTAGATCAAAACAAAGAAAAGGAATAAAAATGTCTTAGTGAAAAATTGAAAAGTTTCAAGTCATGACATTTTGCCTCATATTCTGATTCAGACACACTGTTAAGGATATCACAAAGGTGATTCATGTACGTCGTTGGATTTGGTAAACTGATTTCATTAATGTTGTAGTCTGGGTGTGCACAGTTAGCAACGTCATAGTTCATAGGCTTGAGAGCTGCTGGATAGTATGTCGAGGTACCAGGTTTCTTCCAACCAGGAAATCCACAGAAAACGCGGCAGCTGTGAGCACCTGAATGGCCGACAAGCCCATTGAGGACAGGGAGCGCTACTCTGTCAGCCGTCCCAAAACAGACGAATGGCCTTGATTTAATGACAACCTGCTTCGCCCCATCCCATACCCGAAGTCCGTCTTCATTTTGACATGCAGAGCAATGTCGTAATGCCGGAAGAAGGAAAGATTCAATTACTTGAGGTTTTTCGGGTCCTGGAACAATCCCGCCAACCAAGACATATATCTTTTGGTATCGAAGGTCCGGGCTTAAATTGAGTACAATCCATATAAAGAATGAACAGTTGGAAACCTTGTCACGGTATAGCTGAGCCCCATCAATCGAAAATAGTACCAGCATATCGTCGTTCTTGATTATACCCCTCCGTATTGCATCTTGATACTCGCTTCCATGATATACATCTTCATATTCAACTTGGATGCCATGGTTTTCACGAAGCTGCTGGATAATCCTTTCTGTTATTCGATTTCGATAACGCATTCGGTGTGCCCCTTGTGGTGATCACCAAAGGACCTGCAGTTGCGGGCCAAGTGGAAAGGTATAGAACTGACAGATGGGGATGCACTTTCATTTTACAATCTTAAACCATTCAGATCCACAGTGCGGACAAGTTTCGAGGTGAGCGTATGGCCCGGTGAACGCAAGACAGCTATTTCGGCACATGTCCGTTTTGATTTGACGGACACCCGTGGACTTATTCAGCAGCGATTTCACAACGTGGAATGACAATAATTTGATTTTTCCGTCATATTTAAGGATTGCTTTTTTAATGTTGTTGTACATTCGTTCGGAACCACTCGGAATAAGCGCCTGAAATATATCAACTGATAGTATCTCAAGTTGATTAAGCTGAGGGAGTTCAGATGGAGGATGCTTGAGCATATGAAGAACACCGGTGTCAGTTATGTATATCATCCTCAAAGCAAGCATTTTTGATACTGTCAATCATAGCCTGTGCTTGCTTTAGGCTTCGGACACTCGCTCGGGGTAATGGGTCATCAGGTTGGTTGGGATAATTTGAGGAGATATTTGGAGATGGAACTCGAGGTGGCGTTGATGGTGAAGGAACCCGAACCAGGGATTCAGGAGATGGAACTCGAGGTGGTGATGCTGGAGAAGGAACCCGAAATGGTGTTGGACTGCGAGGTGGTGACACAGGAGAAGGAAATCGAGGTGGCAGTTCTGGACTCGGAGAGCGATTGCGAGGCAGCAACACCGCCCGAAATGGCAATTCTGGTGAGGGTGGCAATGCAGGAGAGCGAGCTGGAGGCCGAGGCCCATTAGAATTACCATGATCTTGACTGTAGTCTCTAGGAGTACCCGGGCCAATGCTATTGTGCCTAGGCTCCAATTCATACGATGTTCTCTGTCAGAATGTAAAGAACTTGTATGTTAGAATAATACAATGGAGACACACCTTTCTCTTCCTGGGACGTTCCTCCGTATTTATGAAGGCAGAGAATCTCAGATCATCCTCTTGGTTTCGAAACCGAGTATGCATCCGATATGTTTTGCGGGATACCATTCGACCACCATCACAACGAGCACGGCATGTACATTCAATTTGTCCTGGCATATTTATGTCGAGGTAAACATTGATTCTAGGTAATCACGCGACTCGGAGGCAAAGAAGCTAAGGAGCGGCAGTGGTACACTGGACGACGAACAGATTTGTGCAGATTGACGCGTCTCGACGCGTCGACCCGCGTGACATGCCAGTTTCACACGGGCTGCGACGACCCCGATTTCTCACTGGGCCTCAAAGTTCAGCTATCTGCTTCATTTGCCGATTCAACTTACCTTTGTCAATTTCGGTGCTTGGAGAGTTGTGATGCAGGCCAATCTAGAAGCTGCCGGGTTGTTCGGGTATTGTGCTGCCCCTCAGGGGCTCGGCACAACCAGTTCGAAGATGGCAGATGCGCTCGTCCGGGCCATCCTCGTGTCTAACATGGCAGAAAATGTCTTAAGGGCACTGCCTCCCGACGTGCCAATGATGTCAGCGCACATCATCTGGGAGCACTTGTTAAGTAGGTTTCGCTAGTTAGATTGCCCAATTGCTCAGAGGGGGTCCATTGCCAATTTGTTATATACATGAGTCTTCACAGCTTCGCGCTTCATGGAATGACACTTTGCTCAGCTTTTCGGTGTCATTTCAGTGCCAAAAATGAACAATTACTGTAAAAGATTCTGCGCTTGATCACCGTGGCGTAGCAATTTAGTACACCGACCGTATCGCTGACGCATTCGTGGCATCTCATGTACAACCTGCTGTCCCGGTCGGTATGCGAGGCGGACAGAACAACTTTGTCAGGCAATGTCCAAACGAGATCACGAAATAAAATTTGCATGCCGACTGCATCGCGGTCATGAGTTGAATTAATTTCATTTCCGAGCTATCAATGCATTGCCTTTCTCTTAGTATATTAATGCAAGGGCAATTTCGTGTGACTTGTAATAGGCATACTTGGGTGAGAGAACCGTTGGGCATAAGACTACTGCACCCTGAGCAAGCCGCCAAAAAGCTCTCTGACGCCACTCGCCAATGATGTCTGGCTGGGCAAGCCGGTGCGAGGAACCCACAGAGTTTGAAGGATGTCGTGACTATGTCGATTGAGGCGTTCGGCAGGATCGACTTTGTCATTTGCGGTAATAAGTAGGACTTTGGTAAATTCCCATTGTTTATTTGGTCCCGCATTCAACGCAAAATCGTGAGATTCTTGTGCGTCTGATCCGCTTTACGCATGTCCATGACATTGAAGAATGAAAACATCCTTTCGGGTTGTCACAGCGCAGTAAATTTGATACAACTCCCCAGGGAATTGTTATTGCGTATTGGGAACGAAGTAAGAATCCCGTCACGCTCCCTCTTTACATAATATGTCGAATCTTGATAGGTACTTCGTCATCCTCAAATGACATTTGGAAAGTTCAAACGGTTGCGTTTGGTATGCAAAGCATTCGATCGGCTCTTTGCACCTATCGTCCTTTCAAGCCTCGTCGTATTCGGTGGCGACTCTTCCTCAGCCAATTCTGAAATCCTCCTCTCTCTCACCAACGGATCCAGTCATATCTCCTATGCGAAAAAATTGATTCTCAATTCGTGGGATTCAAGGGAAACTGTGATGCCGCCGTACCACTATCGAGACCGTGTCGCATTGGAGGCATTTCGGTGCCTCTGTGTTCTACCGGTGAAATGCGTCTGTTGGGTTATTGCCGGTCCCAAGACCACACGCAGGCGGCTGCGTGAACGAAGGACCAGGCTCAGAGCTGAGGAATGCATTGCGCATATAGACCAAGTCTCCTTCGACTTGCCGAGCGTCCAAACGGTGACGTGCGTGTACTGTTTACATGGCAGAATTTGGCATGCTCAATGACGCGCAGATGGTCGATTGGTCATCAGCCATATCACAATAGCCAGCAATCCATGGACATTAACTTGCGGTTACTCGAGACCCTACCATCTCTCCGCGAGTTGAACCTCTATCTCTATAATTCCTCCTGTCATAGGATGGACCTACTTTCAGTATCTTTG
>MIPV01005201.1:3042-18677 GCA_001983365.1 Amanita bisporigera | reverse complement strand
TGTCTACCTTATGACCTTATGACCTGACTGCCTTATAAACTAATGTCCTTGTGACCTCACTCCACTATGACCTGTCTATAAACTGATACTTTTGACCTGACTGCATTATGACCTGACTAACTTAGGACTTGTTCTGAATTGTGACCTGTCTAACTTATGACCTGACTGAATTATGACCTGTTCTGAATTATGATCTGTCTGACTTGTGACCTGACTGACTTATGACCTGACTGACTTATGACCTGACTGACTTATGACCAGGCTGATTTATCACTGACTCATGACCTGTCTGTCTTATAACCTGTCTGTCTTATAACTTGATATTCTTATTATCTTATGGCATTGAATACTTACAGACTCTTGACCTTGCTACATGTTTACCTGGAAGTCTAACAGTATCTTGTATTATGTATACCTGATGCACTTTTTGCCATATGCTCTGACCTACTAATGACATTGTGCAACTTACCAGTCATTATCATCTTCTGTTCTGCCAAAATTACACACCAGTTGACTTGCATGATCTGGGTATATGATGAATCCATGCTCTTTGCAACTAGCCCACTGTCTTCCTCATCCACTATTTCTCTGACAAAAAGAATTGTCTGAAGAACTGACAGTATGCCAACCAGATTGTCTGCATATCTGATGTAATACCAACCTATCCAGCTGAGGGGTCTGACACAATCTTATGGGCTTATATAAGTTCATCAGAAGACTTGCAGGTTTGCTGATGCTGTGGGGCACTTTGGGTTTGGGACTTACCAATTTCCCTTACTTTATTATTAAACCATAACTTAGACCATAGTACTACAATGTAAAATCTAATTACAATTTAGAACACAATTTCGTGTGCATGATAGTCAACATACTTATTTATGTCGAAATCCGAAGTAATGGATTAGATCGGCATCTCTGAATCTCTTTCATGTATCCTAATAAAGTCATATTAATACAATATAACTAAAGGAAGGATTCATCTATCCATATTGGTTAACTCCTAGGATCTCCTATGGATATCCTAGGACATAAGGGATATCCTCATGCCAGTACCTTAATATGTACATATGGATATAGAAGAACAATAGTGTTCTTATCTATGACCTCATACAAGTGTCATAGATGATATCATACTGATGTCATTGCTCACTCAGCACTGACATCATACCCTAGACCCTAGTAGATAGCAGATAAGCCACATGTATAATACAGTAGTGTACTCATCTCAATCTACATCCTCTTCTCTTGCATAACCATCAGTTGAGTGTCTGGCTCCTGAAAGCTCTCAAGTCAACTCTATCAGTAAGTTACACTTACTTAGCCTCTGCACTCCCACTGCATCATCGTCTCTTTGCTTCGACAGGTTATGGGCCCCAACAGCGATGCTGTCCTAATGACTTCTCAGGAGAGGTACTGGCTTGCAACCAGGCACATAATGATCATATGTGAGACTCATAGAAAAACTGTCAGTCATAACAGATGGTAAATCAGGTCAGAATTGCAGTTGCTCATAGCAGTAGACTACAAATAACCCTGTTATGTCTGCTGATGTAACCCCAGGAGCTCACTGGTAATATGAGCATGGTTGATCATGCTAATACGCTGATCTTGATCACCACCTGGAGAGGTGTGAAAATAATACTCTGTATGGTGCACATGACCAGCCCCCAGTTGCTGCATAACTTGGGTATATACAAAAACCATCACCTGATCTTTGATCAGACACTGTTTGTGGATACAGATAAAACCACCCTGTTTCAGGCTGTCTTCGGATGGATAGGGTCAGTGTCGGCTAACGCCCCTGCTGATCTAAAGGTTTCGCACCCCCTGATTGGCTGTATTTATGTGCTTATGTAGCAGGTTTTCATCCCGAGATTCCATCTATTTATAACTATTATGTATAAAGGCAGTGCTACAGGGACCTTGATCCCTGTCTACACATGCTAGTGGCAGGCACGAGCTTAGCTTCCTGCTTAGAGTAGATTGCTCCTTAGCAATATAACAAACAATTATTACATAACCACTACCTATTTTACCACTGTGGGGAATTTGATGGAGCCCCCAAGCACTCCTGAAGGACTGGATCTCCTTCTGGCAATGAAAAATGACCATAAATGAATGTGACTATGAGATCTGCCCAGCCTGGAGCATCTGTGTCCTGTAACCGGGAGTCAAAAGAGTCGATGGCGCTTGCTATTTATAGAGCGAGGCTAATGAACTTTTTCACAGAACCCAATCCAAACCAATCCAACCCTCTCAAACAAATCTTTTTGTTTTAAATAAACCTACCCATCTATAAATAACAATGTCTTCTCCCATTGCTGCCACTTCGCCTGCCACCTCCGCCATCTCCACCACTGGCAACAAACTTGTTCGCCATTCTTTGCCCAAAGCCGACATCGGCTTCTTTGTTTCCACTGCCATCAGAAACAAATCTCAAGATGCTACTGGTGTCTATAAATATACCAAGGCAGGCACCAGCAAGTTCGTCACTCGCAACCCTGATGGGGAGTTCGTGGCTCGTGATTCCCACAAAAAAGGGTTCAACCCATTTGAATGATCCTTTGCTGCAAGCAACAGCTCAGTGCATGTCATGCACTCTCCCTTGTCAAACAAACCAGTTTGACACTCCTCTCCCTCCAGCTCCATAAAGCAGGAGGACCGTGTTATTCCCTTGCCCCCTTCCTCCAAGAACATGTGGATTCTGGTTTCTCACAAAAAGAGGCCGGAACTTAAAAAACAATACCATGTGTCAGGGTTGAACGACTCTAGTGTTGGCTCGGAAATGGTCAACCAAATCTGGAAGGATAACCAGGCTGTTTTGGCTCAGCTCCATGAGCACATTGAGAAAGCTCACAGGCACCGTGAAGAGCAGGAGGAACAGAAGTGCCGCCAAATGCAGTGTGAGATCTGTCGCACCTCCCATGAGGAAGATTACCTCACAGATCTCGCGCACCAAATGGAGGTGCCTCTTGATAAAGTACACCACTTGGCAAACTTGTTCTGGCTGAATGAACCAGTTATTCAGTTCGGCACTACCTCTTTTGGGCTTCCACCTAGGATGTCCAAAGAACACGTGGAGGAACTTGTCACCAACCTTTGTGCTAAGGAGCAGCTAGGTGACACACCTTTCCCATGTCTTAAAAATGTGGAAAACTCAACCCCTATTCCAGTTCCTGGACTGTCCACCTCATCTTATGCTGCTACAGCAAAAGCTGGCATAAGACAAAATGTGCGTAGCCCTATTCACTTTAAAAGTGTACAAGAACTTGACAAACTAGCCCAAAAAGAGTACGTCAGGTCCATTGAATGCTGGGCTCACATCGAGGAGGTCGATTGGGAAGTGAAAGAAGAGCTTTCGCTACCAACCACTGGGAATGGGAGGAGTGGAAGGCTATTGCAAAAGCCTTCATAAAGATGGGTACTATGCCCAGTACCATTAGAGTCCAATGTAGTCATAGTGATTATGTTTTGAAAAATAAAACAGAACTTGCTGAAGTTAAAACCGCCATGCTTGTGGATAAGGTTGCTGTTGCCTCCAACCAAATGACAACAACTATCTGCAAACACAAAGAAATTATTGATGATGTCAAAGGTTGTGTTTGAAGGATTTTGAACAACAACAAAGAATTAGAGAATGCACTCAGAGAAGCACAACACTTCAATGAGATGCACCAGACATGTCAAAATATTGCTCTTGCCAAACAGCAAGAAGGGAATGATGCGGAACTTGACAATTTAGTAAAGGCTAAATTGAAAGTGGCTGAACAAGCTGCTGTTACAGTTTCTTTTTCTTCCCTTGCCATTGTTATTACTCAGTGGACAGACATATCCTAGTTACATCATCATCATTACTATACACATTGCCTTGGACATTATTTCCATTCAGTAGCTTCTTTCACTTTTCCTTTCTTAGGTAGCTACAGCCTCCTTTCCTTTTCTGACGTTCTTATTGTCTCTCAAACATATATAAAGACTACTCATGTACAGTAGAACTCCAGTTCCAACTTAAACAAGTTTTACCTTCCTCTCAGCCTCTGAACCATCGCCTCTCTTCTTCATTGTTGAATGCATCGACCAAAAGGCCTTTGTCATCATCAGACTTAGCGTCCTCATCTTCATATTGGTTGTCATCATGACTGGGAGCAGACTGAGACTCTGTTTGTCATTTCTAAGTACGACGAAGAAGGCATTGTCCATAACATAAGTTGGAACGCAAGGAACCGCTCAGTGCATCATCACTAGCCAGACATCATTGATACCAAGAACTTTAAAGAAAGGCCTCCTAACAGAGCAGTTGTCTTTGACGGAGATTTTTATCTTGAAAGAACTGAAGTCTTCTTTTCCACACTCAGTAACCAGTGGTGCTGGAGAGGAGTAAAGAAGAATATCCCTATCGACGAAAGCTATCTTACAGGAGAATACCAAGAGGGAGACCCATATGAAGAATTACCAAGGAAACTTTGGGTTGAGTGGTACAACAAAGAATACAACGTTAAGAATATCCTCCTCGAGAAACCTATCACCGAACCAGAACTCTCCTGGTGGACGGAATTTGCACCATTCCACAGACTCAGCATTTTTTGCGGTATCACCTGAAACTATCACAGCCTTGTACCAGTTCTGCAAAGGAAAAAGGAACGAACAAGACGAAGAACCAAAGAAAGAACAAGAAGAACTGAAGAAAGAAATGACCGATACAGTGGAAACTACTAAAGGAGATATCAAACTGCAGCCCATCAGGGTCTTCACAGGGAAAAGAACCAAAGTGCAATCGTTTTTAGATTCCCTCGATAATTTCTTCGCCCTAAACTCGAATAATTACGAGGGCAAAGACGAAAAAAAGATCAGGTACACACTGGCATGCCTAGGACCAGAACTAGATAACTGGAAAACAATCATTCAGCTATCCCAGAAGGAACAATCATCCCTGGATGAATGGATCATGGAACAAGTTGCAAAAGGATACATTAGACCATCGAAATCCCCACAAGCCTCTCCATTCTTCTTTGTTGTGAAAAAGGAAAGTGGTGCTTTAAGGCCTTGTCAGGACTACAGATACCTGAATGAATGGACAATCAAGAACGCCTACCCATTACCCCTTGTTTCCAATCTAATGATGAAACTATCCAGTGCCCAATATTTTACGAAACTGGACCTCAGATGGGGATACAATAATGTCCGGATCAAAGAGGGGGACGAGTGGAAGGCCGCTTTTATCACAAACAGGGGACTTTATGAACCAACAGTGATGTTCTTCAGCCTCTGCAACTCACCATCGACCTTCCAAACAATGATGAATGAATATTTTCGAGACATGATTAACAAGGGATGGCTCATCATCTATATGGACGATCTTCTAATCTGCACCAACACAAAAAAGGAGTTAGAAGAGTGAACAAAATGTGTTCTTCAGAGACTACAGGAGAATGATCTCTTCCTGAAACTCGAAAAATGCAAATTTGCTGTACAAGAAGTTGAGTTTCTCAGTATGATCATTAAGCCAGGATGAATACAGATGGATCCGATCAAACTGGCAGGAATAGCCAATTGGCCAGCCCCTTCTACAGTCAAACAGGTCCGATCATTCCTTGGATTTGGAAATTTCTACCGACAATTCATCGGAAACTTTGCATCGTTGGCAAGACCACTTACCAACCTAACCAGAAAAGACACCCCATTGGCATGGGGCACAGAACAGCAGAAGTTGTTTGATGAACTAAAGGAGAAATTTGCATCCATGCCAGTACTATTGATGCTGGACGTAACGAAACCATTCATCCTCCAAACTGACGCATCTAACAAAGCAATCAGAGTGGTGTTGAAGCATGCTGATGAAACAGGAGCCCTACACCCTTGTGGATTTATCTCACATGCATTAACCCCAATGGAGCAAAATTACCAAATCTATGATCAGGAACTGCTAGCAATCATCAAGGGACTCACAACTTGGAGGCATCTGTTACATGGGTCACCACATACAACAATTGTGCATTGCGATCATAAGAACCTGTCATTTTACTGCACACCACAAAGATTAACACCCAGACAAGCATGATGGTCATCACTTTTATCAGAATTTGACCTACATATCGAGCATGTCCCAGGAACAAAGATGTTCAAAGCTGATGCACTGTCAAGGCGCCCAGACCATATGGGGAACAAAGAACAGATAGAAGATATGATGGTTCTGCCTCCTGAATGATTCATCAATTTGATTGCAGAAGACTTGGTAACAGATCTCCAGAAGGCAATGTCAAAGGACGATTTCGGACGAATCCTGATCGAGCTAGTTGAAAAACACTGTGCTCCACCAATCAAATCACAGCTTCAGGACTGGACACACGTAAATGGATTGATTCACTATCAAGGGAAGGTCTACATCCCTGATCATGACAGATTACGTGCAAACTTGATCAAAAGGGTCCATGAAGCAATTACATCAGGGCATCCTGGACGTTTTAAAACACTAGAATTACTCAAGAGAGACTATTGGTGGCCAGGGATGTACAGGCATGTGAAGGAATGGATCGAAGGTTGCGCATTATGTCAACAAATGAAGGTTAACACACACCCAAATACACCAGCATATCAACCAATTCAGTCAAAAGCAACGCGGCCATTTCAACAAGTCACCCTAGATTTCATCACTGACCTACCTCTTTCGGATGGTTTTGACTCTATTTTGGTCACGGTGGACTGTGGTCGTACAAAGGGGGTGATTTTCACACCATGCAACAAAACAATTGATGCTCTGGGAATGGCGAACATATACATTAATGAGATCTTCAAACAATTTGGCCTCCCTGATACGCTCATTTCAGATAGAGGGCTCCAGTTCTCAGCAAAAGTCTTCCAAGAAATCAGAAAGGCGCTAGGAATTGACCACAGGATGAGCACAGCATATCACCCACAGACTGATGGAGAAACAGAATGAGTCAACCAAGAATTAGAAGTCTATCTTCAAATGTTCTGTACTAATGAATCACATAAATGGAAAGGACTACTCCCAATAGCAGAATTTGCACACAATAACCGACATCATGATGCCGTCAAAGCATCGCCATTTCAACTAATGTATGGAACTGACCCTGTGGCACTTCCCACCACTTCCCACAAAATGAGTACACCTGCAGCAGAAGAATGACTGTAACAATTACAAAAAGCAAGGGAAGAAGCGCTAGCAGCACACGAATTAGCTAGACAACTAGTAGCTGTTACAGTTTCTTTTTCTTTCCTTGTCATCGTTATTACTCAGCAGATGAACATATCCTAGTTACATCATCATCATTACCATACGCATTGCCTCGAATGTTATTTCCGTTTAGTAGTTACCTTCATCTTTCCTTCTCAGGTAGCTACAGCCTTTCCTCCTTTTTCGTCATCTCTATTGTTCTCTAAATGTATATAAGGACCTCTCCTGTACAGTAATACCTCAGTTCCAACTTAGACGAGTTTTACCTTCTCTCTCAGCCTCTGAACCACCACCTCCTTTCTTCATCATTGAATGCAGTGACCAAAGGACCTTCGTCATCATCAGACTTAGCGTCCTCATCCTCGTATTGGTTGTCATCATGACTGGGAGCAGACCGAGATTCTGTTCATTGTTTCTAAGTATGATGAAGAAGGCATCATCTGTAACATAAGTTGGAACTCAAGGAACTGCTCAGTGCATCATCACTAGCAAGACATCATTGATCCAAAGGACTTTAAAGAAAGACCTCCTAATGGAGCAGTGGTTTTTGACGGAGATTTCTATCTCGAAAGGACCGAAGTCTTCTTCTCTGTACTCAGTAACCAGTGGTGTTGGAGAGGAGTAAAGAAGAACATCCCTATTGACGAAAGTTATTTTACAGGAGAATACAAAAAAGGAGACCCAGACAAAGAATTACCCAGAAAACTCTGGATTGAGTGGTATAACAAAGAATACGACGTTAAACACCTCCTCCTAGAAAAGCCCATCACCGAACCAGAACTTACCTGGTAGACAGAATTTGCACCATACCACAAGCTCAGTCTAGGGGCAGCATTTTTTGCAGTACCACCTGAAACTGTCACTGCCTGGTACCAATTCTGCGAAGAAAAAAGGGACGAACTAGACAAAGAACTAAAGAAAGAAGAAGAACCCAAGAAAGAAATGACCGACACAATGGAGGTCACCAAAGGAGATATCAAACCACAGCCCATCAGGGTCTTTACAGGAAAGTGAACAGAGGTGCAGTCATTCTTAGACTCCCTCAAAGATTTCTTCGCTCTTAATGAAAATAACTATAAGGGCAAAGACGAGAAAAAGATCAGATACACCCTAGCATGTTTAGGACCAGAGCTGGACAACTGGAAAACGATCATTTGAGGCGAGTTAAATGCCAACAAAGAAAAAACAACAGGAATACAATGGAATAACTATGAAACATTCCATCAACGTTTCATTGCTGATTGGGGAGAACTCAACAGCGCAGTCAGGGCCTTGAACGAACTAGCCAATTTAAGTGTAGGAGGAGGAGTTTCAGTCCCTGAATACATCCGAAAATTCTGCACCTTGATTGAGCTCACTGGCCTTACTGGATTAACCGCTCAACTCCAGGCCTTCGTTCGAAAACTCCCAGACAGCATTGCAACCAAAGTCCTTGAGCATCAGATGGATTATAAAACCATGAACAATGCTTATACAAAGGCAGAACAGCTCCATTTCGCATGGGAAACTATGCGACTTATGGGAAAAGGGTCCAGATCAGGAGATTGATCTAGCTTCAATCAGAGCTCTAACAGGGGCAATCAAACAGGGACTAATCGGACTGTTAATGCAATGCCCACTGGACGGTTAACTGAAGCACAAAAAGAGGAATATAGGAAAGCAGGGAAATGTTTCAGATGTGGCATACAGGGACATATTTCTTGGAACTGCCCTAAGTGCAACAATAACTCATCTGGATCCTCCTCCCAGGGCAGAAATATTTGCTCAATCACCGAGGAAAAATCCACCGAAGAAACAAAAGGCTCGATCAAAACAATCAGGGCAATGTTGACCAAATTAACTGAAGAAGAAAGGAACACCTTCCTAAACGAACTTGAAATGGAGGGTTTTTAATCAGGAAGCGTCAGGCAGCAGTTGACACTTCCTCCAATGGACTAGAACAATTAGCACTTGATTCTGTAATTATACAATCAAACAATGTCAGAAGAATCTCAATCCCTGTTCAATCGTCCAATCTACCTGCTGAAACCTCTGCACTAATCGACTGCGGAGCTGATGGAAATTTTATTGACGAAGAAATCACGAAAAACTTACAGAAGGAGAAGTTGTGAAAACCACTTCGAGTACGAAATGCTGATGGAACAATTAATACCAATGGAGTAATCACTCACAGAACATGCATCAATTACTCCATAGGGGGAACAATGTATGACAATTGGTTCCTGATCACAAAACTAGGAGAACAGCGTCTAATTCTGGGAATCCCCTGGTTGGAGAAACACAATCCGATGATTAATTGGAAAAGCAAAATGGTTCAGCTGGAACAAATCAAAGAAGAAGATAATCGACCGATCTGGCAAATGGCCCTTGACAATAAACAATGGGGAGACAATGATTATTGGATCAGAGTAAAAACATTGACTTCTCAATCACTAGAACACCAGCTCAAAAGGGAAGAACCGCCAACTACCCTACCATCAGAGTACAATAAATGGAAGGAAGTCTTTGAAAAGAAAGCCTCAGAGCGATTCCCATCAACTAGGCCCTGGGATCATGCGATCAAACTAAAACAAGGTTTCTCTCCGAAAGTGAGCAAGATCTACCCACTATCCTTGAAGGAACAATTGTCCTTGGATGAATGGATCACAGAACAAATCGCAAAAGGATACATTAGACTGTCAAAATCCCCACAGGCCTCTCCATTTTTCTTTGTTGCGAAAAAGGAAAGTGGTGCTTTGAGACCTTGTCAGGATTACAGATATCTAAATGAATGGACAATCAAAAATGCTTATCCGCTACCCCTTGTTTCCGATCTAATGATGAAATTATCCGGTGCCCAATACTTTACAAAACTAGACCTCAGATGGGGATACAACAATGTCCGGATCAAGGAGGGAGACAAATGGAAGGCTGCATTTATCACAAACAGGGGCCTTTATGAACCGACAGTAATGTTTTTCAGTCTTTGCAATTCACCATCAACCTTCCAAACAATGATGAATGAATATTTTCAGGACATGATTAACAAAGGATGGCTCATTATTTACATGGATGATCTTCTGATCTGTGCCAATACAAAAGAAGAGTTAGAAATACGAACAAAATGCATTCTTCAGAGACTACAGGAAAATGATCTCTTCCTGAAACTCGAAAAATGCAAGTTTGCCATACAAGAAGTTGAATTTCTTGGTATGATCATCAAACCAGGACAAATACAGATGGATCCAATCAAACTGGCAGGAATAGCCGATTGGCCAGCCCCTTCTACAGTTAAACAAGTTCAATCATTCCTTGGATTTGGGAATTTCTATTGATGATTCATCGGAAATTTCGCATCATTAGCAAGGCCACTTACCAACCTAGCCAGAAAAGACACGCCATTCACATGGGGCATAGAACAGCAGAAAGTGTTTGATGAACTAAAAGAGAAATTCGCATCCATGCCAGTACTATTGATGCCAGACATAACAAGACCATTCATCCTCCAAATGGACGCATCTAACAAAGCGATTGGAGCGGTGTTAAAACAGGCAGATGAAACAGGAGCCTTACATCCTTGCAGATTTATTTCACATGCATTAACCCCAATGGAGCAAAATTACCAGATCTATGATCAGGAACTGCTAGCAATCATCAAGGGACTCGCAACTTGGAGGCATTTATTACATGGGTCACCGCATACAACAATTATACACTGTGATCACAAAAACTTGTCATTTTACTGCACACTGCAACAATTAACACCCAGACAAGCACAATGGTCATCGTTTTTATCCGAGTTTGACCTACATATTGAACATGTCCCTGGAACAAAGATGTTCGAAGCTGATGCGCTGTCAAGACACCCAGATCATATGGGGAATGAAGAACAGATGGAGGAAATGATGGTTTTACCTCCTGAACAATTCATCAACTTGATCGCAGAAGACTTGGTGACAGATCTCCAAAAGGCAATGTCAAAAGATGATTTTGGATGAATCCTGATTGAGGTGGTTGAGAAGCACTGCACTCCACTGATCAAATCACAGCTTCAGGACTGGACATACATCAATGGACTAATTCGCTATCAAGGGAAAGTCTATGTCCCTGATCATGACGGATTGCATGCAAACCTGATCAAGAAAATACACGAAGCGATTACATCAGGACACCCCAGACATTTTGAGACACTTGAATTACTCAAGAGGGATTATTGGTGGCCAGGGATATATA
This sequence comes from Amanita bisporigera, assembly GCA_001983365.1. Lineage (NCBI taxonomy): Eukaryota > Fungi > Basidiomycota > Agaricomycetes > Agaricales > Amanitaceae > Amanita > Amanita bisporigera. The sequence goes on along the minus strand of MIPV01005201.1, from coordinate 7,270 downwards.
GGCATGTAAAGGAATGGATCGAAGGTTGCGCATTATGTCAACAGATGAAGGTTAACACACATCTGAATACACCAGCATATCAACCAATTCAGTCAAAAGCAACACGGCCATTTCAACAAGTCACCCTAGACTTCATCACTGATCTACCTCTTTCGGACAGTTTTGACTCTATTTTGGTCACGGTGGACCATGGTCTTACAAAGGGGGTAATTTTCACACCATGCAACAAAATGATCGATACTCTGGGAATGGCGAATATATACATTACCGAGATCTTCAAATGATTTGGCCTCCCTGACATGCTCATCTCAGATAGAGGACCACAGTTCTCAGCAAAAGTCTTCCAAGAAATCAGAAAAGCACTAGGAATCAACCACAGGATGAGCACAGCATATCACCCGCAGACTGATGGAGAAACAGAACGAGTCAATCAAGAATTAGAAGTCTACCTTCAAATGTTCTGTACTAATGAACCACACAAATGGAAAGGATTACTCCCAATCACAGAATTTGCACACAATAACTGACATCATGATGCCGTCAAAGCATTGCCATTTCAACTAATGTATGGAACCGACCCTGTAGCGCTCCCCACTGCTTCCCACAAAATGAGTACACCTGCAGCAGAAGAACGACTACTACAATTACAAAAAGCAAGGGAGGAAGCGCTAGCAGCACACGAATTAGCCAGACAACTAGTGGCAAAACAACGAAGGGACAAATCCATATGGTTTGAAAAAGGCAATAAGGTCTGGCTCGAAAATAGAAATTTACACATTCCATATCAGTCAAGAAAACTAGCACCTAAACGAGAAGGACCCTTTGTTATCGAACAGGTAATGGGACCGGTGATGTACAAATTGAAATTGCCAAAGCAATGGCGCATTCACCCTGTATTTCATGCATCCCTATTATCCCCTTACAAACAAACCGAAGCTCATGGCCCAAACTACACGACGCCACCTCCTGATCTCGTAAATGGAAATGAAGAATATGAGGTAGAAGCAATTCTCACACACTGAAAATGTGGCGCAGGATATCAATACTTGGTCAAATGGAAAGGCTATGGATCAAATGACAACTTGTGGGAACCTGAGTGCAACCTGGGTAATGCTGCGGAAGTTCTACTGGAGTATAAAGCCAGGAGACAACTGTAAAAGAAGAAAAGCTATCATGGTCACATATCGCAACTGCAGACACCTTAAACTCAACAGCATATATGCACGGAACTATGCTCCTGCTCATGCCAAATTCTCAGCATCAAGAAAACTCCCACAATGCATACAATTCTTCATTCTTGAACCATATCACCTTCACCCCTTTTCAGGGCAATATGCATTTCATTACAAAGTAAGAGACGTAATATGTGTCACAGTTGAAGCATCTCATGGGAGACTGTTACCCTTGAACCCAAGACATAACCATAATCAGATCACACACAATCCATCCTACTATACACCTGAATGGAGCGAAGAGAGAATAAGACAAAATAAAGAAGCCATTCAGACATTAGATGACTGGATCAACAACAGGTTGTATGACATCATCAAAAACGAGTGGAGTACCAAAGATCCAGGAAGAGATAATAGGGATGATGAAGTGGAAGAAATTAGCGATCAATGGGAAGATATAGGAAGGAAGTATGACGGCATGTTCCCACCATGAGTAACCCCATTGTCCACCCCTTTTGTTCTCCCACCAAGCTATCAAATCGCCACAGATCGCCAAATACCTCCTCCACCATGCACCCCGAACCCACCATTCTACAACCAACATGAATTTGAACCAGGATACCCCAGAGTCTGAAGCATCATCAGAACAACAAATAATAGATGGCAGTACTACTACCCAAACTATGAAGTCTATGATGCTGAAGAGTCATCTTCGGATCCAGGGACAACAGTGCCCACATCTCCTACATCAACTACTTCTGCTGAACAATTTGCGGAAGAATTATTTCAAGCAATCCTGCAACGACCCGCAAGCAATTCAATATGGGACATTTCATATGAAGAACCCACAATCAAGGGACTAGTTGAAAATGTTACAAACAATTGGCCAGATATAGACAAATTAATCATGCAGGATGACGAGGAGTTTGAAAGCATCTATGAAAATGAAGGGAATGGCCAAAGCAGTTGATCTCTATAAAAAGTGTGCAGAAACTTGAAGGATCCCAATCCACTCTGGATAACTGCAGTCTTCGATGCATTCCTGCCTTTTTCAATCTTCGCCTACTCTTCATCACCGTCTCCCTTGCAATGTCTGACTTCACCAACGTCTTCATCGCCACCACCTCCAGCCCCATCCAAAACCTCGCATCCGTCACTTCTGACGTCCACCATGCAGCAGTCAGAGTCATAATGGAGGCCGATGCCACCATCCACAACTCAATTGAGATTCCTTGCTCTGCTGTTTCTGACCAGGAGTCCACCCAGGATTGAATGGTGATCCAACACCTCCATCGCACTTTGAGGGTGACACAAAAACTTTTCAATGCCGCCATAGCTGACATTGACATTCTCACCAATTGGCATGACAAAACCGACAGCGATGGATGGAGGGGTGACAACAGTAACAATGGTTGGGGGCAGGGCAATTAGAAGAAGTCGGTGACTTCTCCCATACAAAGGGGGTAATGTTACAGTTTCTTTTTCTTTCCTCATCATCATTATTACTCAGTGGACAAACATATCCTAGTTACATCATCATCATTACCATACGCATTGCCTCAAACGTTATTTCCATTTAGTAGTTACCTTCATCTTTCCTTCTCAGGTAGCTACAGCCTTTCCTCCTTTTTTGTCATCTCTATTGTTCTCTAAACGTATATAAGGACCTCTCCTGTACAGTAATACCTCAGTTCCAACTTAGACGAGTTTTACCTTCTCTCTCAGCCTCTGAACCACCACCTCCTTTCTTCATCGTTGAATGCAGTGACCAAAGGACCTTCATCATCATCAGACTTAGTGTCCTCATCCTCGTATTGGTTGTCGTCACGACTGGGAGCAGACCGAGACTCTGTTCATCGTTTCTAAGTATGACAAAGAAGGCATCATCCATAACAGTAGCAAAACGATGAAGGGACAAATCCATATGGTTTGAAAAAGGCAATAAGGTCTGGCTCGAAAATAGAAATCTACACATTCCATATCAGTCAAGAAAACTAGCACCTAAATGAGAAGGACCCTTCATTATTGAACAAGTAATGGGACCAGTAACGTATAAATTGAAATTACCAAAGCAATGGCACATTCACCCTATGTTTCATGTGTCCCTGTTGTCCCCTTACAAACAAACTGAAGCCCATGGCCCAAATTACACAAGTAGGGGCTTCGCTGATTAGTAGACCAGGCAGGGTCAAATCGGGTACCTACACTAGTACTGCGGAATAGTGGGTGGAACCCATGAAGACAACTTGGTCATGTGCTGTGGATCAAGGCATACAGGTAGAATACCAATTACATATCGGATCTATTGATCTGAGCACAGGGACATCTGAGTGAAATGCTGGGCACCATGCTATTGAGTCAGTTGGTGGAATTAAATCGAAGAATTGCATGTGGGTGTGTTATTGACCGCAGCATAGAATATCCATGTTAGGAAGTGTGTGATATTGAAGAAGAGGCAACAGAGATCTAGCTAAGATCTTCTAGGCAACATGAAGGGACCTTTCAACTACGTTTTACCAAGGGCTGGTTTGTCCTTGATGGGAGTCGGGCTGGTATTTGAGCTCGACTGGGCACAGGAGTGCACAGTACCAAAGAAATCACTCAAGGCTGGTCCGACCGATAACTGACAGCAAGGCGCCCATGTCCATTCATGGCAGGCATGGAAGAAGGAACAATGACGGCAGTCACACCATGAGCAATGGATTCAGGAATGTGAGGCATGGGTAGCTGAACAGGAATCCATCAGAGAACAGGAGGAAGCATGGGAAGTGCTCCTCAAACAGCACCAAAAGTCAGCAAAGGAACAAAGGGAGTACCACGTGTACTTAACCCAAATCGAGAAGGAATGGCAGATCCTGGAGGACCTGCTAGAGAACTATGAGATGGAGGCACTGGTTAGGGAGGCTCTTTTCAATATGCCATCAAATGTCAAGCTATTGTTGCTAGGGTTTGATGTGATCACATTACGTCACAATGGGCTGATGCTATCGGCAAAAGAATGGAATTGGCTGATGCATGTGGCAAATGGGAACATTAGTCCCAGTAAGGCACAGCAA
>MIPV01005190.1:1010-18263 GCA_001983365.1 Amanita bisporigera | reverse complement strand
AGCTCCATGTATGTCGATCTCGCACCCACCCTGGTATTATAAGGATTTGTCAGTCAATTGTACCACCATTGATATATCACTTACATTGCATATTTTCGGGTAATGGCCAACCACTCGATGACATTGTGAAAGAAACACGAGTATCCTGGGCAGACGTATGAGTGAGCTCAGCTGATAAGGACTGGAAATGATAGACAGACAGACTACAAATGCCACATCATTATCTGATCCCAACAAGGGTTGTCCCCTTTGGTAAGCAAAACCGTGCAACGAACGGACTGTCAATCATTCTGATGCTGGCTGGAGGCAGTGCTGGATCTGTCCAAAGATACTTGGCAGCTTTGTCCGAACGTGATGCATGTCCAAACATTGATCATCATTTGTGCGCAACATTGCACATCGTCGCACACCTGTTTTGACAAGTGTCAGGTCTTGTCTCACACGGAGCACAGGCTCGTTACGGTTGTGTCATAGTACAATCTGGCACCAGAATATACACATAAGTATATTAGTACATAGTCTGACATCATTGCATATTTAGCATGAAACGAAAACAAGCATTGGAACTAGGTGACTGCTGTTCAAAGTGCGCTTACGTTTGGCTGTGCTAGGGACAGTTGACATATTTAGCAGTGTATATTGGCGGTGATGATAAGGTGATGAGGTGTCGAATTCAAGTTAGGCTTTGGAACTGGCAGTCAGCATCCAACTCGTCCGGCTTTTTGATCGGGTTTCGCCCTCCTGGTTGGACCGGATAGGGATGCGTGTCGGTGTCGGTGTTTCTAATTCGAGCACATGGCAGCACCTAACCATTTGATTACTCGGTGACATGTTAACATCTGTGGAGTGTACATGCGCAGAAGTCGGATTTGGTGGACAAGCATCGCGAACCTGAGTTCTCTATCGATTTTGGGGGAATTATATCAACTATTCATGAGCTTCGAATTTCGGCTTACTAACCATGCTGTGTGCCAAGATCGTAACCTTGTCCAGTAAATACCTCATAACACCTGCGCAGCATTTTACGCTGTAGCAGCGTGCCATCCCGGCCGCAAGGTTGTGACGACATCATATCTATTATCATTCATTCGTGCTTCTGATGGTGGAGCTGCACTCGTGGACTGATAAGTTAGGAAGTGAAAAAGTCAGTCTCGGGAGATTCATATCGAGACGCATTGATATCAAACGTCATAGCATCTACACGCCCCGTTGCACTTGAAAGCAGTCGCCGAATCAAAGCTTAAAGCAAGGCATTTTGGCACGATCGTGAAGCTTGCAAGGGTTGACCTTTTCCGAGCATGGCTAGCGACGTTCAAACAGACAGTCAAGCAATGGCGCCATGACCCGTCATGCACAATTGCGGCCACAGACGGCTCTCTGAAGGAGGGAGTAGGCAGAGCGGGATTCATAATCAATGGAGTGGAAGAATGGAGAGGTGTGCCGGCAACGTCATCCCACGAGACAGAACTACAGGCGCTTGAGGATTTGTTCCGGTGCATGAACGAAGATAACATCACGCATCACGTCACAGTCCTCACAGACAATGCGGCAGCGGCGAAGGCTATCTTTGACACAAGCCAGCGCGAAGGACAGTTCATAGCAGTACGGGCGATGGCGAACTTGCGCATGTGGCTCGACCAAAACGCTAGCAACCATTTGACGATATCGTGGTGCCCTAGCCACGTTGGCATCCCAGAGACATCAGGGAAAACCGGATTTGGGTTATCGCAGATAAATAGTGCTAAACCGCGTCAAATGCGGATATTTAGCTATAACCCAGATTATTACGATGATGTGCACCCTCAAATTATCTGATCCGTCAATTTTGAGCATTTCCCCATAAGTACCGAACATTTGTATGCCATTACATGTGCTGGCGATGTGCACAGCCTCCTCGCACCTCCCTGGTGGTCAATTTACTGGTAATCATTGGTAATTATCGACTTTTGTACAACTTTCCTACAAGAATTAGAAACAATTACTGTCATTCTAGCGACACGCACACAGCGGCCTGGTGGTCAATTACCCACAATTATCAACCTCTATGCATTATAAAAATCATGTCTTGCGCTCGCAGTCGCACCCAAGGATAAACACACAATAATTCATGAATAATCACCTGCAATATCTCATAAATTGCGTTCAATATGCGTAATGACAGGACTTGTAACGAGTGACAATTAATACTATTGCCAGACTGGCGCTATTACGAGGGCTTGATTGGGCTGAGATCCATGAGTTGAAGGGTTTTGCTTGTTTGAGCAACTCCCTTTGTTTCTACGCCACTAGGAAAAAAATGATTACTAATACCATCAGATCACGAAAACAACTTACATCGCCTTGTCAAAAATCTGAGACATGATATCATGGTAGCGAGTTTTTTTCTTTTTCTTGAGTGCGTCTAGGACTTTCAGATGCTCATCATAGGTAACAGAAGCAGGTTGCATGTTCTCTTTGTCACCTTCATTAGAAATTTTGTCAATGAGGAGCATATGAAGCTAAAGGAAGGCAAGGCTTAGATGCAAGATCAGTAAGATGACAATGAATACTTACAACTGTTGCAAGGTATGCGAGGAACCTTGGCGGTACCTCCGTTTGACCGTTGTAGACTGGGAAACTGCTCTGGTACTTCTTGACGAGCTTGAACTTCACAAAACAGTCTCGTAAAATTTTAATTAAGCCAGGGTGCTTGTACGGCTGTGATCCATCGGGTTCTTTGTCCTATAGGGTATAGGTAAGTGGGAAAGAGTGCCACCAAAAATGTGCTATACCTCAGGTTTGAGTGGGAAAATGTAGATCTTCGTATCATTTACCTCGCTTGGCTGCATGTTTTTGTATACCTCCTGAATGTCACTATGATAGAAGCTGGAAAGTGAATTATTGACAATAGACTTTATATCGGAATTGAAATTGTTCAGACGCTTGTTCGGCTACAATAGTAATGTCAATCATTTTCGAAGTGAACTTAAAATGTCACGTACAATCCCAAATAAGCTCTTGAAATAAGTCTGTTCATGAGGCGAATCTATACGCTCAGCAATGATGTTGTAGCCAAGCTCACAAGCAACAATCTTCATGTTTTCATGGGTGGCCGCTAATCGATCAGCCTCATGTGGATATGCTTCATCGAATAAAATATCTCGAATCATCATGTCCTTCACAGCCCTGGCAACATTTTGAATTTCGTTGCTTTGGCTGGTGAGATCTTGAAACTTGAGATCCGTCCATTCAGGCCAAGCCGATTTGCTGTTGTTGGTGCCGGCACCTTTGTCAGTTGGTATTTCCTTCTTGATGCCTACCGCCATCTCCTCAGGTGAATGACACGTTGCTGCCTGGGAGCCATGTCAGAAACACGGTAGTGATAATTATATTGATTACTACCTCCTGTTGCTGCTTAACCAAACGATTTCTTTCTCTCTTCCCAACAGTCTGCTGCTTTGGGAGCTTAACATCTTCAAAATCCGAGATGGACGAAGCACGAGAGCCCAGCGCAGGAGAATTTGCATGGGAATTACGAGGATGAGAATCTGGAGCATGAGAGCTGGCACGGGAATTGACATAGGAATTAGGACGAGAACCCGGTATATGAGAACTTGCATGGGAATCAGGAGGATGAGAACCCGGCATACGAGAGCTCGCACGGGAATCAGGGTGTGAATTAGGATGAGAACCCGGCACATGAGAGCTCGCGCAGGAATTAGCATACAAATTAGGATGAGAAACGGGAGCGCAAGACTCCCTCGCAGCATGAGAACTAGCATGAGTGTGAGAACCTTTGAATTCTTGCTGAGCTTTCCGAGAAGAATGTTTCGTCATATCATGCACATCTGATTGAGTAAACCATCAATAATGTAGCATAGGGCTAAAAATGTAATGCAGACCTGTGACATCTTGAAGCGCATAAGCTCTACGCAGGCGAGGCTGATTGTTTGACACTGAGGGCATATCTTCAGTATCCAAGTCTGTGTCATCCTGAGCCACAGTTGGGTTATGTGCAATAATAGTGACGTCGCCATCCTCATCAAGTTCCTCACACTCTCTGCCATCCTCGCTCAAAGTGGGGTGCTACCAGCATTTTCTTAAGTAAAGATGTAGATTAAGATTGAAACTTGTGTACCTCTGATTTGTTCATAGCGCAGCTGACCATCTTGATGTCTACTGTTCCGTCAGAGCCTTCAGCTTCATCGCCGGTCTCGGTTGCCTCATGGTGATCCCAGTTATCATTCATATTCCTGTCAATCTGTGCAGGCTGAGCAACTGTGTCTGCAAGGAAGTCAGAAATGAAATTATGCTGCAGGTACTATATTATACCTTGAGTGTCATTGCCATCTTGGAAATCTGAGCTTTCGTCATCAACGTCCATTGATGGCGCAAGATGCGGGACATCAGATTTTGGCCTTTGAATTGGTTGCACCACATCAGACTCAGACTCTACCTGACTTTGAGCTGTCCCTTTCCTATGAGAACATCTAGAAGGGTTTCTCTGTGCTTTTTTAGGTGCTAAATCAGTGTCATCGGGTGCCATGGCCTGAGGTTGAGGAAGAGGCTTGTCTAAAAGGTTAAGAATCTCATATCAGTGTTAACGACATGACGACGAAGTACAAATACATACCGGAAAACTTGTTAGTAGAAACCTTTGCAGCCTTGGACTTTTTGGAAGCCCTGGGGGACGGAGGTGGACGTTTCTTTGAGTTCAAGACAAGTTCTTTCGGTTTCGTGTTTGAATCACCTGATACGTGATGAGAATATGTAGCTGGACAACTATAGGTAATACATACTACTAGTAGTTGTGGGCATGTGATTAGTGGCCGCTGCCCAAGCATGACTTCGAAGCAACCGAGCTCCTGAGCCTGCAAGAAGATGGTGTGAATGACTTGCTAGAATGTGAGAAAATGATAGTAGATACCTGCCGACCTGGGGGCGGCATTTGGACCATCCCCTGCAGACTGGTCATTGACTGACATGGTGTTTGCGATGGCTGCCATCAAGTCTGGGCCAGCTGTTACAGTTTCTTTTTCTTTCTTCGTCATCCTTGTTACTCAGCGGACAGACTTATCCTAGTTACATCAACATCATTACCATACGCATTGCCTTGGACGTTATTTCCATTTAGTAGCTACTTTCATCTTTCCTTCTTAAGTAGCCACAGCCTTCTTCCTTTTTCATCGTTCTTATTGTTCTCTAAACGTATATAAAGACCTCTCCTGTACAGTAATACCTCAGTTCCAACTTAGACGAGTTTTACCTTCCTCTCAGCCTCTGAACCATCGCCTCCTCTCTTCATCGTTGAACGCATCGACCTAAGGGCCTTCGTCACTATCAGACTTAGCGTCCACGTAGTCTTGATCGTCGTCGATTCGACTGGGAGCAGACCGAGACTCTGTTCGTCGTTTCTAAGTACGATGAAGAAGGCATCGTCCATAACACCAGCTGGCAGTGGCGGCGATGGCTGCTGCTGCTTTTTTCCCTTAGCGAAGCCAGAGGGAGGCTGAGCCTGTTCTCCAAGAGTCAGCGCAGAAGCCTTTGGTGCAGCTTTTCGAGGCATGAGTGTCACAATCCAGAACCTATGGAGTAGTGAGACGAAGTTGAAAATTCAACGAGACGAAATAATAATTACCTGAAGTTTTGGCATATTTGTGTTTGTACTTGGACAAACTAGTCGGACATTGCATGATAGCGTGCTAGTAATTAGCTCATAATTACTATGGATTACTTGCCTGCAATGCGACCGTGTCTGGGAAACACACATATGTGCTGCTTCACATCGCCGCAACATATAACTCCAGGATTTCTTGATGCAATTGCGTTGAGTAATTGTTTTCATACTCAAGCTAAAGAAAAGGACTTACAGACTCGGACTCTTACCAGTTCTCAAAACCGATCCACCAAGAATCTCTCTCGACAACTTCGAACTATGGGCCACTTTCATCACTTCCTATGCTCCCGCCTGGCGCAGGGCGCTAAAAGACGATGCATGGCAGGCTAAGAGATGGAAAATCTTAGCAGTGACGTGGAATAAACCATACTCTGAGAAAACTTGCCTTCAAAAACTGGAATGAATGTGATATTTATATCTTGTCATCATCCAAAGGTGCTCTCCCAGTCACGCTTCACCCAACTTACCCAACGGCGACACATGATTGGTTAAAATGAACCAAGGCTGCATGTCTTCTTCATTACCCGCTATACTGGCTGGATACTCTATAGATGCGTAGCAGCATAATCGCATTTGCGTGCCTTAGAGTCACTGTGAGTGCACAGAATGGGATATGGCATATGCCCAAGCTCACCTTCAAAAATCAATGTGCAAGTCAAGTTGTTGCAGGGACTCTTACTGCTGCAGGACTCCAGCACCTCTTTGAGCTTCTAGCCATGCATAGTCCAGGCTGTGTGGCCATGGCCATGGAGGGAAATATCACAAATGTCTATTTTCTTTGCCGCCTCTGCACGTTACAGCTGTTTTCAAGTTTGCAGTTGAAAGACTTGACACTCGGAGCATCACCACCAATCCACACATATTCACACAGTAGAGGTTTCGTTCAATCACCACTGGAATTGGATAGGTGCAGACGCAGCAAGTTGCTCTCGGGTTTTCGACATTGAAATATTGAACATCAGATCTCAATCGATGGTGCGCGGCCAGTGTATGGTGATGTTTGCACTGCGGTGGCATAGCGAGTACTAGGTTTGATACCCCGAGCCAGTAATACAATGGATTTTGTGTAGCTGAAATCCTGAGTGAATTGCAGGTCTTTCGGATCAAGTAAATGATTTGTGACCGTTCTCAAAGCCTGCCACCGAAATACTGAGCGGCGCCTCACTCAAACAGTCAACTTGAAGCGTCACCTGTCACCTGAGTCGTCACAACGGCAATATGCTATAAAGGACATCGTTTTTTGGTCTACAGCTGCTCTCAATCGGCTTTTCAAGCTCAGATAACAGTGCTCGCGGCTACTAGTAAACGATTCAACTGGCAAGGGTGATAAATTATAAATGCAAGTTGACGAGGTGGAACATGAAAAATGCGACTTACTAGGGTCGGCAGTCTCCTAAAACAGGAAAGGAAGGCCTGGGTATGAGAGTGTATTCGTTGTCAATTCTAGTCCTAATGCTACTGTGCAGAGGAGATCCAGACTCTACGCTCAAACCTGAAAGAAGCGAGGCAAGATTACCAGTCTCCAACTTCGCGAAGTGCGCTTAGCCGAGATGTCAACAAAGGTGATAAAAATTGATATGTAAAGTGCCGTACTAAGCAACTTAATTGTAATTAAGGTCGAAACGCTCAACCAACACCTACTACTGGCCGCGGCACCCTCTGCATCACTATCCCACCAGTTAACACGAAGGCACAAAATCTCACTGGTCAGTTGGTGGAGCAAGAGGCAACGTACGCCAGTGAGGCAAGCAGGTTGAGGCGTCTGGTCACTATGATGGAGGAGAGAGAGCGCGCGATAGTATTGAAAAGGAGTGGCGTCAGCAATAAGGGACGCTCGTGGAAAATTTCATCCTGCAGTGGCTATAGCATGGACGCAGAAAAGCGGCAAGACATTCATGGAAGTGTATGCAGACTCCGATTGGAAGTTGAATTTGCGTGGAATACAACCACACAGACTGTACATTGATGGCGATATTCACTCAGATTGAAGAAAGGGTAAGTTATTTGAGTACTGTTCATAATTTGCGTTCTGAATCCAGTTGCAGGCACCCATTCTTTGACAACAACGTGCAGAATACAAACGACTCTAGTCTGAGGCGTCAAAACTTTCTGCTAAGCTTGCTCAAGTATTTGGTGAATGCGAAGCACAAGGCAGTATCGCTCAGGAATTGAACACCCAGAAGTTGAATCAGTGCTCTGTGAAAATGAGCTGTTGTGGACCTCACTGCAACATGCGTCATTCCAGGAATGCTTCGGCAAACACTCTCCTGCCTGCGACGTGTTCCCTCCCCGGCCTCGTGAACCCCTGCTGCCAAAAGTGATAAGCTGGACGACACGACCCACCCAATAGCACTAGCGATAGCGCAAACGTGACTGGAAAATGATGTCCACTTATAGACAACTGTTGCCCTTGCGGCCATGGCAGCAACACGTTAATAACAACATATCATCAAAGGTTGCAGATATAGAAGAATCCATCGCAGACCTCACTCGACTAACGCAAAGCAATCAAGAGAAGCTCGCTGGTTACGAGCGCAGGCTTGCAGGTCATGAGCAGCAATTGGAGTCGGAGGTTGCTGAACTTAGGTCTGCCCTCAAAGTCATCAAGTTAGACCTCGCCACTTCCAGGGGACACGTGCAGCAGTTTGAAGAGATCAGCCAAGCAAGTGAAGATGCCTTGGCTAACCTCAACTCGACCTCAATGAGTAAAAGGCATTGACTGAGGCTCAGATTGCCCGACACAAAGTACGATTACCATCAACATCAATGATCTTGTTTTACTGATTTCCTACAGGCCGAATATGCGGCTCTACAAGAGCGCTTGGAATTAGCACAAGAGGAGTTAGCTCAGCTAAAAGGCAAACAGGACAGACTCCAAAAGATCTTCGACGCCAAGCGCGCTGCTTGGGTTAGTGGCAAAAAGACCCTGGAAGACACTATTGTTGACTTGAGTACTTCCGAGCGAGATGCAATGCAGAAACGGATTCGACATCCGTCAATTAGAGAAGCGTACCAAGGTCAGTATCTACCATCGAGCCGGTACTTGCGTTACTGAATGATACTCTCATGCCGCAGAGGAATGTTACTCTAATGAAGTTGTTTCTCATGCTCTATCAAATACATCGAGAAGCTGAAATGTCAACTAGCTGCTGCAAAAAGTGCCACGTGGGACAATCATAATGTCGCTGAAACAGCCAAAGTCAAATTCACGAGTTCTGAAAACAGCTGTATGCAACAGAAGGACGCTCTTGACAAGGAGATTGTGGATCTCAATGCCAGGTATGATGGCTTCCCTATGACTCAGTCTGTTTTACTAATCCAGAATAGGTGCAAGGATGTGTCCGAGCAGAACAAACTTCTCCATCAGCACCTTGAGTCTGTTAGCTCACAAGCCGCAGCGGCATATCCATGAATGCATCACCCTGCCCAACCTCAACATGTTTGTGCAAGCTGTGCCAAGGATGCACTGCGTTCGTATACTATTCTCCTCCGCCGCACCAGAACAAGCTAATGCACACTTCAGCCCCCGCATCAAATTCCATTTCGATGATTAGTAGTGTCTATTAGTGGGGATAACGCCTACTACAGTGGGTTTGATCTTGACACGTGGAGGCACTACCTGCCAACTCATGATGGAGTTGCGCCATCGATGTATTGGATGTGAGAGTGTTGTAGGACTGGTCATCAAAGAATTCTTCTCTTGATGTTATATCGTGGTTGCAACAGAATGTCATGGTGTGTAGAAATAAAATTCTTGGACACAAAACTCATTGAACCCTGCCAGACTGTGCTATGTTCGAGGAAGGAGAATCTTCGACCTGCAACTGACCCTCGGCAAGCATGAGAATGTTCATACCTAAGATGGGGCAAGAATGGCGTTGACTGAGAGATATAGACACTGGTATCTGAGTCTATCATCCTATTGCATACTACATACTAAATCAGGTACCAAGAATGCATTGAGTGTGCCGTCAAGACTGCGGAATCTGCTTCGTGTGCGATTCCAGACTATAATTATTACGGTAAATACCCTAAGTCGAGTCCAGCAGAATGGCCTAGTCTAATTTGACATGCAGGGCGCAGTAGCCATATCTCACTCACAACTCTGTTTATCGTTATCTCCCAGCGATAACGCAACGGGCTCTCAATGCGGTGACTGAGAGCTCACATCCCATAGCAGCTCTGAGGTGCTCTTCTGGAGACGGACGGAGCGAGAGAGAGGAGCCGGCAGCTGCGCGCATGGATTTCAGGTCCCCACAATCCGCTCTCAGCGGGAATGAGATCACCTCCGATTTACCCGTGGCCGGTGACCTATTTTACCTTGGACTCTATATAGAAAGAGAACCCAAGGGTAGCTATCACTCCGGCACTTCATTTCTCCCCGCTCCCCACTTCTCCGATGTCAGTCTGTCCTGGTTGCTACCGTCATTTCAAGAGCAGGCTTGGACTGCGAAAGCACTTGCTACAGACCACCCAGTCAGAGTGCAGAGTGCTATTGATCAGCGGCTCCAAATCAACTGCCAATGCCGATACAGCTGGTACCACAGAACCCGAATCTGAGCTGGAAGATGGTGAGCCCATTTATTCTCCGAGTCTGCTCATATCCGCCCATCTAATTTCAACTATACAACTCAGAATCGCCTATTGCTTCAGAAATGGATGTCGAAGAGGGCAATGATAAGGATGTAGATGCTGGTCTAGGTGCGCTTTTCGTCCAATTACCTCAAGCAGCCATCACTCAACGTCGGATCTAGAAGTATTTGACAGTGATGGGGAACCCGATAGAGACTGGACAGGCGCAGCGGAGAACCCACAGGTGCAGGATAATGCAGATGATATTGGTCCAGATGGCAGAGATGAGCTCATAAATCAGCTTGAGTTCGACAATGATCTCAGTGAAGATGATGAAGGAGGAATGCTTGAAAATTCAGAGATGGATGACGAGGAACCCGTTATCCCTATTCCAGCTAATTCCATTCATACCGCAGACGACTGGCCCCCTACCGCCGTCGTTGATTTTGATGCTCAGGCTGACCACGAGGAATTGCCATCCTCTGCCGGCACATCAATAACAATTTCAACCACTGGGCCCCGTATAACCACCCCATCAAGCAACCAAAATGTTTATGTCGAAAATTTTCCAAGCTCATTCGCTGGGATGCCCATCGTTACCGCGGGCTCAGAACCAGTGTATAGTCGCTACGCCAGTCAGTGTTAGGACAAGCCTAACCACAACCCTAAGACTTATGAGACGAGTGTGGAGAAGAGAATAGATTCGACACAGTAGACTAGTAAGCTGTGGTAGAGCAAACTATCTAGAGTCTTAAGGACTCCTACCTACGAACACACCACCTTTTATACATATGAGCGCTGGTCCGTGCGCACAGACTACGCAGCCCCATGACCGTGTACGCGCAGCAACGAACCCAGACCCTCAACCCAGACTCACCCGGCCCCCATGAGAAGATGTGACTTGACCGTCATCCATATCTCTTGATCTAATCGGTGTTCCCGTACAGCCACCTTGCTGACATAACCCTAGACCGTCCTAACATAGGGGTGTGAGCCTCCTGCCATAAGTGATATCTTGTCCATAGGCCTCCAGATAAAATAGATAAAAATGTAGAAAAATCGTTAGGTCGTAACAGTCAGCTTGGAACATCAAACAACCCTTGGGCACCGTTCGGCTCAAGGTTAGATTGGGAAATTGCGTGATGGGCTAAACTCCGGGGACCTGGATCAACAGCCGTTACAGATCTGCTTAAGATTGATGGTGTGCGTTTTTTCAATCATATCTTTCTTATTTCCTTAAAAAAACAACCATACAGTTACAGGAAGCACTTGGCCTGTCATACAAAAATTCACAAGAGTTGAATAAAATCATAGATAACCTTCCTGGGAGGCCGAATTTCGTGAGGAAGGAAGTCAAGATTGCTGACGAGATATATGATGTCTACTACTGAGATCCTATCAAGTGTATTGAAGCTCTGTTTGGTGATCCTGAATTTGCTGATGCACTCCTCTTGAAGCCTGAGAGGCATTTCACTGATCAGACGAAACAAAACCGCTATTATCACGAGATGAATACTGGCATTTGGTGGTGGAAGACACAGGTGAGAAGCATTATATGCATTATACATGGCTTCATACTGTTACTAGAATCTGACACAATCACAATTCCGAAAGGTTGTACTTGAGAAGCAAAACCGCGGCGCCACTATTGTTCCTGTGCTGATCTCATCCGATAAGACACAACTCACGCTCTTCCGGTCAAAGCAAGCCTATCCTGTATACATAACGATTGGGAACATCCCGAAACATGTACGATGCAAGCCATCATCGTGGGCGCACATCCTGCTTGGCTATCTTCCCACGACAAAGCTGGAACAGATAGAAGGCGATGAGTCACGTCGACGAGCTCTTGTCAATTTATATCATGCAAGCATGAATCTTATCCTTTCGCCTCTCCAAAAGGCTGGAATTAATGGAATACGCATGTCAACAGGGAAAGGCGACATTCACCGTATCCACCCCATCTTCGCAGCCCATGCAAGTGACTATCCAGAGCAACTACTTGTAACATGTGTGAAATTTCTTGGCTGTCCCAAGTGCAAGGCGCAGCGCGACGGACTTGGCGATGCATCCACGGAGTTGGAATATCGAGACCTTGCAAGAATTCTGCACGCGCTTGAAACACTTCATGCGAATCTGGAGGAATTTGCCCAAACTTGTCAAGATGAACATATTAAACCCATTATCCATCCCTTTTGGTTAAAGTTGCCATATGTCGACATCTATCATTCCATCACACCTGATCTTCTGCATCAGTTGTATCAAGGGGTGATTAAACACATCTGTCGATGGGTCATCACCATTTATGGCACAACAGAAATTGATGCTCGGTGTCAGCGATTTCCGCCCAATCATCACATGCGCATCTTCTCAAAGGGTATATCATCTCTTTCTAGAGTAACTGGGCAGGAACACAATCAGATATGTTGGTTTCTGTTGGGCCTTCTGATTGGTAGTATGCCATCATGTCTTACTAATTCCCAATCAGCAGCCCAGGTCATCCGTTCTATCAGAGCACTTCTGGATTTCACATATATAGCTTCATATCCTCATCAATCAATGCACACCTTGCACTGCCTTACTGAATCCTTAGACCAGCTTCATGATAACCTTCCCATTTTCATTGAGCTTGGGATTCGCAAAAACATGAATCTTCCGAAGCTCCATGCTCTCCGGCACTATGTTCGCACAATTGAGCTATTTGGTACAGCAGATAATTTCAATACAGAGTATACTGAACGGCTTCATATTGATCTGACAAAGGATGCCTATCGCGCAACAAATCACAAGGATGAATTTAAACAGATGACCACATGGCTTGAACGGAAGGAACGAGTACTACAGTATCAGAGCTTCTTGGCATGGCAACAATCACCTGTTCAACTCAATCCCCGGCAACCAGCACTGCTACCACCGCTTAATCCATTACGCGTTCTGAGGATGTCAAAATTCCCTAGTGCGACATCAGTCAGCCTTGAAGCTCTCGAAACAAGGTATTCAGCACGTTTCTTCCAAGCAGCGCTTGCCCGATATGTGGTGCTCCTCTCAGAACCTAACATCAGAATGGCAGCTTGCCTGGAAGAGCGCGCTGGCCAATTGAGATTTAGGTTCGACAAGGTCTCAGTGTACCACAAGATCAGATTCCTTGATTCTGAATCAAAGTCTACTCTTGACTCGGTCCATGCTCGACCGCAATTGGTAAAGAACACCCGAGGTCAAGCGAATCAGACTAGCCCCGCTAGATCTGATGTAGTGCTTATCTATATTGGACCAGGCGATGTAAACAACATCCAAAGTGAGTACATTCAAGTTGCATATCATAACAGTTCTCTGTGGTTAACTATACTACTTCGTACCCAGACTGGCGAGCCGGTCAGGTCCGTGTTGTATTCTCTATAGCCGAGCGTTATTCTACAAACCTTTTCTATAATGGTGCCAAGCCTCCCAAACATCTCACCTACATTGAATGGTTCACGCCATTCCCGCGTTCGGTTCAACCTGATACGATGCTATATAAGCTCTCACGTGCTAAACGTGGCAACGAGGAAGTTGTTAGCATTGTTCCAGTAAACAGCATCCGACAGAGCATCCATCTATTTCCCCACTTTGGAAGGGCAGTGCCTCGCAACTGGACTACCAATACGGTATTGGACAATTGTGACACATTCTATCTCAATCCATTTTCTGATCACTTTTCATACTCCTTTTCCCTCGGGCATGCCACATGAGCGATAATCAATGATATTGTCACGGTAGCTCACGGCAGCTGAGGGCAGCTGATCGAATAATTCATATAATTATGCCTTCTTTATCACTAGTTCAGGACACAAATGATCGGTTCCTTAATTATACCCTATTATACCACATGGCCACCGGTTATACCATAAATAGACAGGCCTATGGGAAATTTCCAAAATCAGGGTTTTCCTGATGGAATGAGGCCGTTGACAAGCTTGTCGCTAGAGAGTGCGTGAGGGCCCCCACCTTGGCGATGAAAGCGGCAGTGATGAAAAAGATAAGGAGAGAGGCGGGAGCGCAGTGGAGGGGGCTGTGGATAGCGCATAGCCGGAGTCTGCTGACCCTCAGAGGCCAGAAGAAGAAGTTGGAGCCGTCCACGGGAAACGATCGCTTCAAATTTATCAATTTGTGCGAAAACAACATGGAACTCTTCTCGCAGTTCACCAGACTAGCGACGAATCACATGCCTTCAGGAGAGTACAGACAGCGCTTTCACCCTAGCAGTGACGGGAACACACAGTGCAAGTTTTGCTCCGACAAACCCCTCCTCACGCAATCCCACATCATGTGTAGGTGTGTACATTACAAGTTTCTTTTTTCTTCTATGATACACTTTGCGAATCAATGCAACAACATGCGTTTGGTCACTAACTTCCTAAAAGAAAACCTGACAGCAGCGACGTTTGGCGACCTTGATGCCTCCGGCATAGGATAAAACCAATACGTATTCCAACTACGATTACTTGGATCCAAGTGGACAACAATTTGGTACAGTAGCTAGCAATAGACACTCACTTACGTGGCCTGAAGTGGCTCGCATTACTTTCCTTCGATTACCATCTCTTTGTAGTAGTAGTCGGAGGGGGCCTAAAGGCCCCCTAAATGATCATTTCTATTAAAAAAATAAAAATAAAAAAAAGCTTGCAAGGGTTGGATGATGTTATGTAAGCCTGAAGGGACGGCTTTTAACACATGTAAACACAGCGCTCGGCATCGACGACCGTGTCCGGTATACGTGTTGCGTCCAGTATGTGCGCCTGAGTGGCCCTGCAGTAAGGTAAGTTATCAGCCTTATCTACAGCCCTCTACTGATAGAAACTGGTGCTCTTAGCACATTTCCAACGCATTAAGACACTTGGTCAAGTGAACACGAATGGTTTTGCAGATTCCGGGTATGGAGGTGTTGAGCATAATAATATCGTTTACGCTGACAATATCATAGCGTCAGCTCTGCTGTTGTACAGCGGTACTTGCATGACAACAATCATACCTGAACCTGGCCCGAGTAATTAGAAACACCAACACCGACACGCTTTCGCTCCAACAAATGCCTCAAGGGGGGGGGCGAAAACCGATAGGCCGGACAAGTTGGATGCTGACCGTGAGCACGTACCATCTAAAGTCACTGCGCAACGGTTGCCATGTAACTGTGGCGACAAGTACGTACATTCTGCCAGTGTTCCTATGGTTGAATGCGGTACAGCTCCTGCAAATGCGATGATACGAACGCCAGTGGTCCGTGGATCCGAATTTCAACATGTGAGCGCCACTGCCGAATTTCCGGCGTTGTGATAGCACATCCCATGGCAGCCAGGCTAGCTGCAAAGCGGTATTTGCGGTCCGGTCACTCCAGCGTATACACATTATACGAAAGCCTCTCAAGGCTAGAACCAATAAGGATCGTACGTGAACCAGAGTACATCCAATTGAATGTGTTAGCCAAATGCTGTTGCATCGTGCCAGAACAGAGTCACCGAAATGCGGCCATGCATGATGTACAAAAGATTGACGAGTTGGAAGCTGACCGCCAATGGATGTTCTTGAACGTCAATATCCAACATGACAACGAGTGTGCTACCCCCATGCGACAAGACATCCGCCACTACTCCTGAAAAGGTACGATTGATTGAGATGCGAAAGCTGCCCTGGCCCTTTCCCTTGCCTACCCTATACGCCGTGAAGCCGAGCATATATTCGAATGCTAGCGTCAGCGGATCCGAGTTGTTCTCATCAACGTCATTAACAGCCAGACAGCCGGACAGCCATAAGCACCAACAAACGTGCGCCATACGCAGATTGGAAAGCGCCACTAGTGGACATCTCAGGGATTGACATGATTCAATTGCGCCACCGCCGAACTTCCGCTGTTATGAACGGAAGAAAAGACAGATGACTATGGCTCTGTGATGAGACATGGCTGCGTTCGTGAGAGCAAAAACGTGAAATTAAGCTTTTTAGGCTGCACACGTGCATAATGGCATATCACGGGACGGTGGCCCGTATAGACTCGTCCGAATCGAGTAACCGTCGTGCAGCCGTCAATCAATGACAACTACAAGTACCTATCACTTGCATATGCAACGCCGTCTATGCCCGAGCCGTGAGTCGTAAACACAGTACTCGGCATGAGTGCCGTAGCAAAAGGCTCAAGGTGCCTCCATGCGGCATGATAACACTCACGTAATTCTCTGAGACCCCTAATGTTCATCGTAGGAACTGGCAGGGAATAGTACCATCAGTGCTGCGCCATGCAGATAGAACGGTGAATGATGGAGTAGCCAGGTGCTGTACCCGGTGAGTCAACCTGGCAACAACTGTAGATAAGCTCTACATGGCGAACGAAAATCATCTCCCCAACTCGAACATTAACTAAACTTGTTCCAGCGACGATCATCGGCATGTATGCATGGGGGATACGAAGAGCTCTTTCGATTTCAATAAGACAAAGCAGAGCCACGGTCCGATAATTCGTTCGGTGTGGTGGAGAGTGATCTTGATTATCAATCTGAGCTTCTTGGAAGGCTGAGATCGATGATCCTGTGACAACTGGCACATGCCACAAACGTAAGTAATGGCTACTTGACCTCTTTCGACTCATCGTTACCATCCGCTGGGCCAAAAGATATAAAAGGGGGGCACGTACGTCGCTAGCTTATCCAGAACCTTGACCCATTTCATCATCTGCACTCGTCTCAACACCTTTAACTTTTCATCGCAATGCACTCCGTACGTGGTCTCTAGGGGACGCTGTGCCCAACGACGACGGCTGACTATTGAATCTGCGACTGTGTTGCAGGTTCCCGTTTCCCATCACCAGCACTGCACTGCCTGCACCCACACCAACCACGGTCAGGAATGTGCCAGGTAAATGTCTTCTGCTAGATGAAACACAGGCCTTTGAAATTTGACTGGATTTTTGTAGTTGCACTTGCTGCCCGGAAGGCTGCCATTGAATACAGCCTGTCCAATCCCCGTTAGCCCCGCATAAATGTTAAAAAAAAAAGCCC
>MIPV01005124.1:0-13192 GCA_001983365.1 Amanita bisporigera | reverse complement strand
CAGTGATGAAGAAGAGAGGTGATGGTTCAGAGACTGAGAAGAAGGTAAAACTCATCTAAGTTGGAACTGAGGTATTACTGTACATGAGGAGGCTTTATATACATTTGGAGAACAATAAGAATGACGAAAAAGGATAGAAGGCTGTAGCTACCTGAGAAAGGAAAGGTGAAGGTAACTATTGAAAGGAGATAATGTCCAAGGCAGTGCGTATAGTAATAATGATGATGTAACTAGGATGTGTCCATCCACTGAGTAACAAAGATGACAAAGAAGAGAAAAGAAACTGTAACATTACCCCCCTTGTATGGGAGAAGTCACTGACTTCTTCTAATGACCCTGCCCCCATCCGTTGTTACTGTTGTTGTCTCCCCATCCATCGCCGTCTGTTTTGTTGTGCCAATTGGTGAGGACATCCAGGTCAGCTATGGCAGCGTCAAGGAGTTTTTGTGTTGCCCTCAGTGTGTGTCGAAGATGTTGGATCGCTGCGCAATCCTGGGCAGACTCCCGGTCAGAAAGGGCAGAACGTGGGACCTCGAGGGAGGTGTGGATGGTGGCATCGGCCTCCATCAGGACTCTGACTGCAGAATGGTGGATGTTGGAAGTGACAGCTGATAGGTTTTGGATGGGGCCAGAGGTGGTGGCGACGAAAACATTGGCGGTGATCTTGGACATTGTTGTATCCCCATCTGAGGTCCAGTTTCATAAAATATTGGGTGCCAGATAATTTCATCATCAGATCGGAGACGAGGGGTAGTGGATAAGCATTCTTGATCATCCACTCATTTAGGTATCTGTAGTCTTGACAAGGTCTTAAAGCACTGCTTTCCTTTTTCGCAACAAAGAAGAATGGAGAGGCCTGTGGGGATTTTGATGGTCTAATGTATCCTTTTGCGACTTGTTCCATGATCCATTCGTCCAGGGATGATTGTTCCTTCAGGGATAGTGGGTAGATCTTGCTTACTTTGGGAGAAAACCCTTGTTCAGCTCAATCGCATGGTCCCAGGGTCTTGTTGATGGGAATTGCTCTGAGGCTTTCTTTTCGAAGACTTCCTTCCATTCATTGTACTCTGGTGGTAGGGTAGTTGGTGGTTTGTCCCTTTTGAGCTGGTGCTCCAGTGATTGGGAAGTTGATGTTTTTACTCTGATCCAATAATTGTCTTCTCCCCATTGTTTACTGTCAAGTGCCATTTGCCAAATTGACTAGTTGTCCTCTTCTTTAATTCGTTCTAATTGAATCATTTTACTTTTCCAATTAATCATTGGATTATGCCTTTCTAACCAGGGAATTCCCAGAATTAGACGTTGTTCTCCTAGCTTCGTGATCAGGAACCAATTGTCATATAATGTCCCTCCTATGGAATAATTGATGTGCATCCTGTGAGTGATTACTCCATTGGTATTGATTGTTCCATCAGTGTTTTGTACTTGAAGTGGTTTTTGTAATTTTTCCTTTTGTAGATTCTTTGTGATTTCTTCATCAATGAAATTTCCATCGGCTCCACAATCAATTAGTGCGGAGGTTTCAGCAAGTAGATTGGACAATTGAACAGGGATTGAGATTCTTCTGACATTGTTTGATTGTACGATTTTAGAATCAAGTGCTAATTGTTCTAGTCCATTGGAGGAAGTGTCAACTGCTGCCTGACGCTTCCTGATTAAAAACCCTCCATTTTGAGTTTGTTTAGGAAGGTGTTCCTTTCTTCTTTGGTTAATTTAGTCAACATTGCCCTGATCATTTTGACTGATCCTCCCTGTTCTTCAGTGGATTTTTCCTTGGTGATTGAGCGAATATTTCTGCCCTGGGAGGAGGATCTGGATGAGTTGTTGTTGCGCTTAGGGCAGTTCCATGAGATGTGTCCCTGTATGCCGCATCTGAAGCATTTCCCTGCTTTCTTGTATTCTTCTTTCTGTGCTTCAGTTAATTGACCAGTAGGCATCGCATTGATGGTCCGATTAGATCCTTGTTGACTGCCCCTGTTAGAGTTTCAATTGAAACTAGATCGATCTCCCAATCTGGATCCTTTTCCCATGAGTCTCATGGTTTCCCATGCGAAGTGGAGCTGCTCTGCCTTTGTATAAGCATCGTTTATGGTTTTTTAATCCATCTGATGCTCCAGGACTTTAGCAGCGATGCTGTCTGGGAGCTTTCGAACGAAGGCCTGGAGTTGAGCAGTTAATCCAGTAAGGCCAGTGAGCTTGATCAAGGTGCGGAATTTTTGGATGTATTCAGGGACTGAAACTCCTCCCTCTATGCTCAAATTGGCTAGTTCGTTTAGGGCCCTGACTGCACTGTTGATCTCTCCCCAATCAGTGATGAAATGTTGATGGAATAGTTCGTAGTCACTCCATTGTATTCCTTCTGTTTTTCCTTTGTTGTCATTTAGCTCACCTTGAATAATCGTCTTCCAATTGTCTAGTTCTGGTCCTAGACATGCTAGAGTGTACCTGATCTTTTTCTCATCTTTGCCCTTATAGTTATTTTTGTTAAGAGCGAAGAAATCTTCAAGGGAGTCCAAAACTGACTGCACCTCCATTCGTTTTCCTGTAAAGACCCTGATGGGCTGCAGTTTGATGTCTCCTTTGGTGGTTTCCACTGTATTGGACATTTCTTTCTTAGGTTCTTCTTTCTTTGGTTCTTTGTCTAGTTCACTCCTTTTTTCTTTGCAGAACCGGTACCACACTGTGATGGTATTAGGTAGTACTGCAAAAAATTCTGCTGCTAGACTGAGTTTGTGGTGCAGTGTGAATTCCGTCCACCAGGAGAGTTCTGGTTCAGTGATAGGTTTTTTGAGGAGGAGGTTCTTAATGTTGTATTCTTTATTGTACCACTCAACCCAGAGTTTTCTTGGTAGTTCATCGTCTGGATCTCCTTCTTGGTATTCCCCTGTAAAATAGCTTTCGTCGATGGGGATGTTCTTCTTTACTCCTCTCCAACACCACTGATTGCTAAGTGTGGAAAAGAAGACTTCAGTTCTTTCAAGATAAAAATCTCCATCAAAGGGGACTGCTCTGTTAGGAGGTCTTTCTTTAAAGTTCTTGGTATCAATGGTGTCTGGCTAGTGACAATGCACTGAGCAGTTCCTTGAGTTCCAACTTATGTTATGGACGATGCCTTCTTTGTCATACTTAGAAATGACAAACAGAGTCTCGGTCTGCTCCCAGTCGTGACAACAATCGGTGTAAGGATGAGGACACTAAGTCTGATGATGACGAAGGCCCTTTGGTCAATGCGTTCAGTGATGAAGAAGAGAGGTGATGGTTCAGAGACTGAGAAGAAGGTAAAACTCATCTAAGTTGGAACTGAGGTATTACTGTACATGAGGAGGCTTTATATACATTTGGAGAACAATAAGAATGATGAAAAAGGATAGAAGGCTGTAGCTACCTGAGAAGGGAAAGGTGAAGGTAACTATTGAAAGGAGATAATGTCCAAGGCAGTGTGTATAGTAATAATGATGATGTAACTAGGATGTGTCCATCCACTGAGTAATGAAGATGACAAAGAAGAGAAAAGAAACTGTAACAAGGAGGGCTGCTGAATACTGGTGATGGTGTTCTGGGCACATCTGGGAGGCTGACAGGTGGTGATCCATGAGGAGTGGAGGTGTTAGAGGTAGTAGAAACGTTGGAGGAGGTGGTAGACATAGTAGAATTATTGCTTTCGATGTGGGCGATTGCTAGAACTCTGGGTTGGGAGTTTGGGTATTTTATGTCATTTCTTATACTCCTGTAGGGTCTCCTGAGAGTGTTCCAGATTTTTTTCATCTTACCAAGAGTTGCCAGACATGGGATAGCCTTGCCACTTGATCAAATATTGCCATTTGTTACCTTTTCATTGGTGTGAGATGATTGTTTCAATTTCGAACTCTTCTTGTTCTTGAATTAAATCTGGAGGTGGTCTAGAATAGTTTGGTCCATGGATATTGTTTTCTTGGAATGGTGTGAGAAGGGAAACATGAAACACCAGGTGAATTTTCCATCTTTGGGGTAGCTGAAGTTTATATGTCACCGGTCCAAGTGCTTTTTCTATTTTAAAAGGTCCTTCTCTCCTTGGGGCAAATTTACGCAGTTGATTGGTTTTGAGATTCCTTGAATCTAGCCAAACTTGGTCGCCTTCTTTAAAGTGGTGCATCTTGCCTTTAACTCTTTGCATCATGAGTTGTCTAGATAGTTCATGTGCTGCCAATGCTTCATCTCTGATTTGATTGATTAATCTGAAGCGTTCTTCTGCTGTAGGAACATTTATACAAGGGAATGCAGTTGGTATGGCCACTGGTTCGGTTCCAAACATTATTTTGAACAGTGCCATTTTTGTAGATTGATGTGGGCACTGATTGTGCACAAATTCTGCTAATGGGAGATATTCTTTCCATGTGATAGTGTGATCGGTGCAGAATAGCCTGAGATATGTTTCAAGTTCCTGATTTAGGCATTCTGATTCTCCATCTGTCTGTGGATGAAAGGCTGTGGATTTCCGATGATCAATTCCAAAGATCTTGCACATTTCTTCGAATACCTTCAATGTAAATTGTGGTCCTCTCTCAGATATAAGGGTGGTGGGTAGGCCAAAGCGTTTATACACTTCATTGATGTATGAGTTGGCAGTGTCAAGAGCGATGAAAGTTTTCTTGCAAGGGATGAATATTACCCCCTTTGTCAAGCCTTGATCAACCACAGTCAAAACAGAATCAAACCCTTCTACTTGGGGTAAGTCTGTGACGAAATCTAGTGAAACTTGTTCAAAAGGTCTTGTGGCGGTCAATTTGATTGGCATTAAACTCAGTGTGATCAGATGTGTATTTACTTTCATCTGCTGACATAGCACACATCCTTCTACCCATTTGTTGACAAGGGATGCCATTCCTGGCCACCAATAGTCGTCTGATGAGTGATAGAGTCTTTAAACGTCCTGGATGTCCCATTACTGCAGGATTATGGTGTAATTTAATGATTTCCTGTCATAATGCATCATTATCTGGTATATAAATCCGTCCTTGATATTGGAGGGTTTCTCCGTCGTATTTCCAATCAGTTAGCTTCGCTTTCAGCGGTAGTTTTCCTATTTTTAAACTGCTGACAATTGTGTGAGCAAATTTATCTGTTTTCATCAATTCCTTTATTTTGTTTGCCCAAGATGTCATGATAGATCAGATAATCATATCTGGTGAGATCATGGTTTGAGGCACTGCCTTCGCTTTCGCTTCTTCTTCATTGACATTGTCAGGGCGTTGTGATAATGCATCTGCTTGTATCAGTTTCGATCCTGGTACATGCTCCAGAGCAATGTCATACTCCATTTCCTGCCACCATCAAGACTGTCTGGCAGTCATAAGCTGTGGGTGCTTGTAGTAAGAAAGATTCTTGTGATCACAGTGAACAATGATCCTGTGTGGTGATCCTTTCAAAAGATGCTTCCACATTTCAAATGCCTTCTTTATTGCCATTAATTTGCGATCATAGACCTGGTACCTTTGTTCTGTGTCCAATAATTGGTGACTCATATATCCACATGGGTGTAGTTTTCCATCAGACCCTCATTGCTTCAACACTGCCCCTACTGCCCAATTTGACGTGTCCGTCTCCAGGGTAAAGGGTTTCAATGGGTCTGGCATCACTAAAACTGGTTCTTCTAAGAATTTCGCCTTCAGAGCATCAAAAGACCTCTGGCATTCATCATCCCATGTGAACAGAACATTCTTCTTGGTCAATTCTGTGAGCAGAGCCACTATTTCTGTGTAGTTACCAACAAACTTCCTGTAGAAATTCACAAATCCCAAGAAAGACCAAACTTGTTTGACGGTTTTTGCTTCTGGCCATTTGCTAATTCCTGTAAGTTTTGCTGGATCCATTCTTATCTGTCCTTCTGCAATAATCATCCCTAGAAAGTCGACTTCTTTGGCGATGAATTTGCACTTCTCCAATTTAAGGAACAGATCTTTCTCCTTGAGTCACTGCAGGACTCTCTGAGTGTGCTCCCTGGTCTCTTCCTTCATCCTTCCATAGATCAATATGTTGTCAATATAGATAACCAACCATCCTTCATTGATCATATCTCTGAAATATTCATTCATCATTGTTTGAAACATTGTTGGTGAGTTGCATAACCCCCAAAACATGACAGTGGGTTTGAAAAGTCCTCTGTTGGTGATGAAGGCTGCTTTCCATTCGTCTCCTTCTTTAATTCGCACATTGTTGTATCCCCATCGCAAATCTAGCTTCAAAATTTTTTTTGCATTGTGCAATTTGAGCATAAGATCGGTTACTAATGGTAATGGATAGGCATTTTGCTTTGTCCAAGCATTGATGTATCTGTAGTCCTGGCAAGGTCTAAATTTGCCTTTCTCCTTCTTGGCTACAAAGAAAAAGGGTGACACTTGTGAGGATTGGGATGGACAAATATATCCTTTGGCAAGTTGTTCCTCTATCCATTTATCCAAAAGCTCCTGTTCTATGATAGATAATGGGTAGATCTTGCCAATCTTTGGTTTGAAACCATCTTTCAAATTGATTGCATGATCCCATGGGTGCAAAGTTGGGAATCTTTCCGATGCTTGCTTGTCAAACACTACCTTCCATTTATGGTAATTGGCTGGTAGTGTCGCTTTTGCTTCTTTTGAGGTATGCTTCAGTGCGAAATTTTGTGCAGCTGTTAACTTTGATTGTATCCAAAGGTGATCAGTCTCTAGATCCTTCTCTAGGTTGTCTTCTTTATCTAGCAACTCTGTCTCCAAGCGCATTTGTCTGATGTATGTTTCTATATGTTCATCTTCAATGGTGGTGTCATCTTTTGTCCAATTGACAAAATCAACAGCTCCTGTTGTCCAGTTGATTCTAGGGTTGATTCTATGAAGCCATGGTAATCCTAAGATCACCTTCTGATCACCTAACTTGGTTACATAGAACCAATCTTCAAAACCTTGTTGGTTTATTCTATATTGCATTTGAATTTTGTATCGCAAGGATCCTGCCTTGTTGAGTGTTCCATCAACATTTCTAACTGGTAGTGGCTTCTGTAGCACTTCTACTTTGGTCCAATCGACGATTGAGCTATCAATAAACTTTCCTTCTGCTCCACAATCAATGAGGGCGGTTGTTTCAGTGGTTTTCAGGTTGAACATTCAGAGATTGGAATGGATATTTTGTATTGGCTTGTGGAATATACTCGTACACCTCTGATAGCTAATTCTTGTTCTATTTCGTTGATTGAGATGGGTGACACCATTTTACACTCATCTCCATCTAAAAACCCTTTTCGTTTAATCGATTTTGGATGTGGTTGGGAAGGCCTTTGCTCATTTCTCTGATGATTCTGTATTGTGCTTCACCATCACTGTAACCAGCTTCTTCCTGTTCTTCTTCTTGATCCTCTTCTTCTTCTTCAGCATCCATAGCCCTGATTCTGCATCCTTTTCCTTTCCAGTTTCAGCATTTTCCTCTTTTGGAATTTCCTGTTTGCCTTGGCTTTCCTCTACCTCCTTTTGTTGGTCCCCTTTGTGCTTGATTTGGGCAATTTGCTATGTAATGTCCAATCTGTCCGCATCCATAACACTTGGCTGATGAAGCAACATTGTTTGCCATTGTTGTTTGTCCAATATTAACTCAATCTAGGCCCATGGCAAGCCGATCTATGTCCATTGCATCACTATCTCGATTGTGCAATCTGTGGGAACTAGATCCATAGGAACTTCCACTCATTGATCTGAGGATCAAATCGGTTACTTCTAACCTGAGTAATTGTTCTTTGAGAGTGTCATAAGTGGTAATGGCTGTTCCTGATCGAATTAGGATCTGTGTCCTATCAGGCAGTGTGTGCATCATCATGTAGATTTTCATCGCTTCATCTGTTATCTTTGCCTCGTGAATTTTGCAGTCTACTTCAGTGATCCATTGATTCAGGGGTGTCCCCTTCTTTTTCTTCTTCATTAACCAATTGAGAGCGGTTATTGGCTTTTCTACTTCTCCCCAATCTTTTTCCAACTTCCTGGCAAAAGTGTTATAATCATTCCATGATGTTCGCGTTTCATCAAGTTCCTTTACTGCTTGGTTTTGCCATTCTCCAGCTAAACCTTTCATGCGATTTAATAGCAGTAGGATCTTGTCTTTAGGACTGTCATCATAGGTGTCTTTGTAGTGTCAGAAATATAGATTACTTTGGGCAAGAAAGTTGTTCAATTCAGATCATTTTCCTGTGAAGTATTCTGGGGGATCTAATTTTGGTCTGTTTTTACTCGCATCTGTTGCCATTTTGGGCGATTTTGGTAGTTCTCTGGGCAGTGGAGGGGTAGGGGTTCATTGTCTGAACTGGGACTGAGTTTTGACTTGTGGAAATGTAACTGGGATGTCAATTCCTAACTGGGCTAGTCCTGTGGATAAGGGATCTGTAGGTGGGTCAAAATATTCGATCTGGAGATCACTTTCTTCGTCCTGAGATTGTTCACTTGATGCTTCTTTCTCTTTTTCTGACTCTCCTGAAGAATCTTCTTCTTCCTGCTGTCTATGTGATCCAAGCTCTGTGAATATGGGAAGGGAGTAGGGCAATGATGAAGGGATAGGGGTGTGCTCTGCTGCTAAATGTTCTGGCTGATTTTCTTTTAACCAGTCTTCGAAAACTTCAAGTGGGAGATGTTCTTCTGGATCTCCTGCACTATAAGTTCCTTCAAAATCACTGTCTGGTGCCCTTCATTGTAGGAGTTCTGAGATTTTGTACTTCCAACACTTTTCCCTGTGATAAAATGCTACAACCTGCAAGTCTTTATAGAATTTTCCCTGGAATGCAACTGTTTTGTTGGGTGGTCATCCTGGAAGCTGTGGTTTATAAAATTCACTGTCTGGAACATTGCCTGCAAAATATCCTTGGGAAGATAGATATGTCCAACTCTTTCTTCCTCAATTAAATTTGATGAGTCATCCATATAGGATTCGTTTATCTGATGCAGGATCATCCTCAGAAACTGTGGGAGGGCGTTTCTGTATTTGGGAGGGAATATTGGCAGTGTGGATAGGTGGTGAGCGAGCTAGATAGCTGGTGGAAGTGGATAGGAGTCTAGTTTCATTGTTACACCTTAACTGTGTTGAGAATTGTCAACCTCAAGGGCAACGAGAGCAGAACTTCCTCAAGGGTAAGTTAAGCTCCTACACAAATGTAAGAGTGAGAGTCTGAGTGTGAAAAGACAAGCTGAGAGTTCACAAGAACAGTTTGACCGTTAAAACTAGACTGGAGGTCCAGTCTGTGTATTAAGAGCTTATATATGTACAGGCAAGGCTACTGACATGTGATAAATATCATAGACATGTGATAAGAGTGGCAGGCATGTGATAAAGTATGAATGCATGTGATAATAGGCATATGGCATGTGATAATGAGGACTCTGGCATAAACAGTGGAGTAAGAAAGCATAATGACGGGAAAAACATACTGCATAGAGATAGGGGCGTTTACATAAGCATACTTGAGGCATGATTGTAACACTTCCCATATTTACAGAGCTTGGATCACATAGACAGCAGGAAGAAGAAGATTCTTCAGGAGAGTCAGAAAAAGAGAAAGAAATATCAAGTGAATGATCTCAGGACAAAGAAAGTGATCTCCAAATCGAATATTTCAACCCACCTACAGATCCCTTATCCACAGGACTAGCCCAGTTAGAAATCGATGCCCCAGTTACATTTCCACAAGTTGAAACCCAGTCCCAGTTTAGACAACAAACCCCTACCCCTCCACCACCCCAAGAACTGCCGAAATCGCCCAAAATGGCAACAGATGCGAGTAAAAACAGACCAAAATTAGATCCCCCAGAATACTTCACAGGAAAATGATCTTAATTGAACAACTTTCTCACCCAAAGTAATCTCTATTTCCAACACTACAAAGACACCTATGATGACAGTCCAAAAGACAAGATCCTTCTGCTATTAAATTGTATGAAAGGTTTAGCTGGAGAATGGCGAAACCAAGCAGTAAAGGAACTTGATGAAATGCCAGCATCATGGAATGATTACAACGGTTTTGTCAGGAAGTTGGAAAAAGATTGGGGAGAAGTAGAAAAGCCAATAACCGCTCTCAATTGGTTAATGAAGAAGAAAAAGATGGGAACACCCCTGAATCAATGGATCACTGAAGTAGACCACAAAATTCACAAAGCAAAGATAACAGATGAAGCAATAAAAACCTACATGATGATGCAAACACTACCTGATAGGACACAGATCCAAATTTGATCAGGAACTGCCATTACTACTTATGACACTCTCAAAGAACAATTACTCGGACTAGAAGTAACCAATTTGATCCTCAGATCAATAAGTGGAAGTTCCTATGGATCTAGTTCCCACAGATTGTTACAATCTTTCATTCTTTTTACAAATCATTCTTTGATCTTATCTCATCTTATCAAGCTGGTCTTATCTCATCAAGCTTGGATAGCTTATCGGGTTATCTTATCTGTTACATAAGCAGATTAGATAAGAGATACATGAGTATGCAATGAGGATAGTAGTATATATACAGTAGGTAGTTTGGTACAACTCCCCAAGCTTAGAGATAGTCTTTTCTATAAGACATCTACTAGAGCAATAATAGTCTCTTTTTCCACACTCTCCTCCATTCTTCATTGAGATCACTTTAGCCTTGAGTTGTGTTTAGTAGAGTCTTGATAGACTCCTGACATAATCTCTAAGCTTTACAACTCACTGCTTGAAAATAACTTTTACCTTCATCACTGCTACGTGAGGATTGAGCCATGGCTCTCATCAAAGCACTCACCACTATGTTCATGACATTGTTCGTGTTCATTTTTCGAAGTCAGCGACAAATGATTGCTTCCCCTGTTGTAAACACAGCAGGACAAATTACGGGATGGGAAGGAGCTGAGGTTGCCCAAACAGAGGCGCAACAGGAAGCAGAGCAAACTATGATAAGGACACAGGCAGCACAGATGGCAACCATGATGCAACAGGCTAGTGTTTTAAAGTCCAGTCCAAAGACTGCTGAAAAGACCGAAACCGGATCGAACTGAACCGATGGCAACCGGACCATCGGTCTCGGTTTTCCTGATTTGGGAGCTGGTGCAGTTTCAGTCTTTGTATTTTGGAAAAAACACAAAAACCGGTCAAAAACCAGTTGCAACCGGTCTTTTGCAAAGACCGATGGTCAGCTATATATGGCCTAGTTTCCAATATATTTCCCATGATTTTTAGTATTTTCTGGTAATTTTTAGATCAATTTTTACCAGTTGGAACATTGCTTTTGCCATACCACACTACATACTTAGTATACATAGTGTAGCATGCATAGTAATGGCCCTACACTCACCTGGCTGCTCCTAGGAGTATACAGGACCTGCATTCAGTGATATTTCCCACCCTTAGCTTGCAGGCAATCAGTAAAGCAGACGTCTTCCTAATAAGGTAAGTAAGTTCGGGGCACAACTACATATGAACAAAACACATATTTCACATAGTTTCTACCTGTCCCTGGGGGTTTTTGGGGTCGCTGAATCCATTGGTGAGGTCTGTTTAAGGCCACAACACAAAACAGATGAGATATGGGGATAAATATCAGTTTGTCTTTGTTATTTTGTCATTTCTGTTTATGTACATAAGAAACCGGTTGCAACCGGTTGGCAACCGGTCCTAAGACATGTACTGGACTACCAAAGACCGGTCTGACCGGTTACTGACCGGTTTTGGTCTGGTCCTGGTCAAATCTGAAAAAATAAAAGACCAGTTCGGTCCAGTTTTTTCCAAAAATGGCAAAAAAACCGGACTGAACCGGACTTTAAAACACTAGCAATAGGTCATACAGGAAATTAACAATGGGGTACAAGAAGGTGCAAGGAGAGACAGAGAAGTGGAACAAAACCGTCCAAAATTACCAGAATTGAAATTGGATCCACCTGAGTATTATGAAGGCAAACCTTCGGAAATTGACACATGGTTACGACAAATGACACATTACTTTTTGGAAGTAAGGGTTATTGATGATGATTGAAAAATTAGTTATGTGCTACAACAAATAAGGAAAGGGAAGAACAATAAAGCGCAAAATTGGGTCAATATTAAGATTCAGGAAATTGCAGCATATGAGGTAGAATTGGCAGAATTTGGAAGACAACAACCAGGATGAATGATCACACTACAGGAAGTCAGAGAGGGAGTCCCAGAGTTACCAGAAGATGGAGAAAATCTGACATGACCTGCTTACCAATTTAAAAATCCTGTACCTTTTACTGGTTGGGCAGAATTTGCTGAAAAGGCAAGGAATTATTTTTTGACAACTGAAACAAGGGAAGAGGCTGTTAGAAAAATTTGGGAATTAAAGCAAGGCAACAAAATGGTTGAGGAATATATTGTTGAATTTAAGGGATGGGGGCAGCTGACTGGTTTTGATGATATCGCATTGGTAGACCAATTCAAACAAGGTGTATGAACTGGATTAGGATGAAGAATTATTGAACTCGGATCACCTGGCGATGGATCACAACTGGGTCAACTTAATAGGTGGTACAAGAGAGCAACAGAATTGGAAAGGTTACAAAGGGAAGCTGACCAATTTTATGGACAAAGACTGAATCATTTTGGAAATAATATCACACAGGCAAGCCAGGGAAACCGATTCAACAGTCAAAACAGGCCACAACAGAATACCAACA
This sequence comes from Amanita bisporigera, assembly GCA_001983365.1. NCBI lineage: Eukaryota > Fungi > Basidiomycota > Agaricomycetes > Agaricales > Amanitaceae > Amanita > Amanita bisporigera. Next base: position 542 of record MIPV01005124.1, on the reverse strand, counting down.
GACCAGTCCAGAACAATGCCTGTGGGAAGGCAGGTCATATTTCCAGAGATTGCCAAAGCAAGGAAGCAATAAGGGAAATGACAGCGGAGTTCAAATGTTACAACTGTGGAAAACCTGGTCATATTGCTCAAAACTGCAAGGGAAAGGACACCATCAGAGAAATCTCAGTCGACACATATTTTGATTCCATGACAGAAGAAGAACAATTTGAGATGGCAAGAAAGTTGGGATTTGGGAAGGACCAGTGAGTGTTGACTCCGACTCACTGGCTGATGGACATGTACAGTATGACAACTTTGTACCAATGAATTACATCAATATACACAGTTTGGTTTATGAAGTTCGTCATTTGGAAAATCCAATCAGGAGTTCATCCCTCAGGGATAAAAGGACAAGGTTACGTGTAGGATCTGCAGCATGGATGCTAAGAAAAATCTGGCATGATGAAAAGTGTATGATGGATTTAAAAATCTTTGCAAATGATTCCAGGTTTTTCATTAACATATCAGCCAGGTTATCTTTTCCTTCAATGAAGAATACAG
>MIPV01005068.1:583-13314 GCA_001983365.1 Amanita bisporigera | reverse complement strand
GCGCTTCACTCAGATGTCCTCGTGCTCAGATCAATAGATCCGATACGTAATTGGTATTCTGAGACTGTATGCCTTGATACATGGCACGCCACCAAGTTGTCTTTGTGGGTTCCACCCACTATTCCGCAGTACTGGTGTAGGTACCTGATTCGACCCTGCCTGGTCTACTAATCGGCGAAGCTCCTACTCTCGTCCAATACTGTTGTGTCGCATAGAGTACTCGAGGCTGCTAGTGGCCACGTGTCGCAACGTGCACTAGGTCAGACGTCTGTTGAGAAACAAAACTTGAAAAAGGCTTCGACGCTGTGAGCGACAGCGAGCAAGGCGTGCTCAGCACTGTGACCAACGACAAAGGGTTTGTAGATAAAGACTCTAGATTATGTTAGGACAAGCCTAACCACAACCCCAAGACTTATGAGAAGAGTGTGGAGAATAGAGGTATATTCGACACAATAGACCAGTAAGCTGTGGTAGAGCAAACTATCTAGAGTCTTAAGGACTCCTACCTACGAACACACCACCTTTTATACATATGAGCGCTGGTCCGTGCGCACAGACTATGCAGCCCCATGACCGTGTACGCGCAGCGATGAACCCAGACCCTCAACCCAGACTCACCCGGCCCCCATGAGAAGATGTGGCTTGACCGTCATCCATATCTCTTGATCTAATTGGTATTCCTGTACAGCCACCTTGCTGACATAACCCTAGACCGTCCTAACATAGGGGTGTGATCCTCCTTCCATAAGTGATAACTCGTCCGTAGGCCTCCAGATAAAATATAGAAAAATATAGAAAAATCGTTAGGTCGTAACAACAGGCACCAGGAAAAGCAGGAGGAACAGAAGTGCTGCCAAATGCAGCACAAGATCTGCTAGACTTCTCATGAGGAAGATTACCTCACAGATCTCGCACACCAAATGGAGGTGCCTCTTGATAAAGTACGCCATTTGGCGAACTTGTTCCAGCCAAATGAACCAGTCATTGAGTTCAGCCAAACCTCTTTTGGGCTTCCACCTAGGATGTCCAAAGAATGCGTGGAGGAATTGGTCACCAACCTTCGTGCCAAGGAGCAGCTAGGTGACACACCTTTCCCATGCTTAGGCAACGTGGTAAACTTAACTCCTATTCCAGTTCCTGGACTGTCCACCTCGTCTTATGCTGCTACAGCAAAAGCTGGCATAAGACAAAATGTATGTAGCCCTATTCATTTCAAAAGCAGAGATGAACTTGATGCTATTGCCCAAAAAGAGTACGTCAAGTCCATTGAATGCTGGGCTTGCATCGAGGAGGTTGATTGGGAAGTGAAAGAAGAGCTTTCGCTACCAACCACTGGGAATGGGAGGAGTGGAGCTGCGCAGCAGCAACACGAAGTTGAGGAGTGGAAGGCTATTGCAAAAGCCTTTATAAAGATGGGTACTACACCTGGTAACATTAGAGTCCAACGTAGTCATAGTGATTCTGTTAATAAAATAAAACAGAAATTGCTGAAATCAAAACCACCATGCTTGCAGATAAGGTTGCAGTTGCCTCCAATCAAATGACAGCAACTATCCACAAACATAAAGAAATAATTGATGACATCAAAGGTTGTGTTAGAAGAATTCTAAACAACAATGAAGAGTTGGAAAATGCACTTAGAGAAGCACAATGCTTCAATGAGATGCACCAACTTCATCAAAATATTGCTCTTGCTAAACAGCAAGATGAGCATAAGGTGGAAATAGACAATTTAGTGGAGGGTAGATTAAAAGTGGCAGAAGCTGCTGAAAAGAAATGTCAAAAGAAACTCAGACAAAAAGGGAAACGTAATGCCAAAAAGGCATCGATTTCGTCTTCTCCACAAGATTTTGAACAATATATGGAGAAAATGAAAAATATGCGATGAAAGAATATCCCTAAGCATTGAGAAAATCTTGATGCTCAAGTATCTGAAGTCTATTTTGACTCTGATGATTCCCATTCATCAATATCTGATGATGGAATAGAAACATTCCAAATTGTGATAGAAAATAGAGTGCTAGAACAAGGAGAGGTCAAATATGTCAAAGCTGGAATGCGTCCACTTTTCAGACACTCTGATAACACTCCAGTCTGGGAAACTCCTGGACTATGTTATCTAGCCATCATTAAAGCACAAGCATTACAGTGCTATGAATGGCCACTCTATCCAAAAGTTAAATGGCTTGCGTCTTTAAGTCATCAACTTTGCAGGAATGTTACATTCAGTCTGGCTCGTGGTACAGGATGTTCTTATCACATGTCCAGTGTTGGATCCATGATGATGCGCATCATCATGACTAAACACTATAACCAAACCCCAACCTCTTCGAAGTGCTCGAGCACACCTTCAGTGGTGGACCTACAAGGTGATGGAGGGGAAGTCGAGGGAACAGGAAAGGTTCAATACACAATGCAAATGACTATGTTGCAAGTTCCAGGAGGGTTCTCAGTCTTCACTGTGGTGTGTATACCATAATGCATAGATGAGGTAGTTGACAAAGGAGGCTAGACAAGGGGGGCAAGGTTTGAAGGGACAATTGAAGTAGGACTGGGGTACGAGAGCAAGGTTGAGGGCAAGTTGAGGGTGGACGAGTGCTGCAGGGAGGGTGAGTGTGGCAGACAAGGGACACAATGAAGGCAAGGCTATGTTACTGAGGAAGACAAGTCGAGGACGAGGCAAGGCAAGTGCAGGCAAGGTTGAAGCAAGACTAGGGACCTCGACAAGACTCAGAGACGGGCACAACTTGCTCCGTGGCTCAGAGGGGAGGGAAGGAAGGTCAGAACTTCTCTGTTTTTCGAGGGTGGCATACACTCATATATATACTAGGCTTGCTAAATCAAATACAGAGCTCGAAACAAGGTCCAAAATCAGGTGGCTGATGGCGATCGCTAGGATACCATATTCTCGAAGATCAGAGAATGGGGATGAAGAAAAATGCTTAAGGAATGAAGATGAAACAAACAAACCAGGGGATAAAGTATTTCGTCCGACATTGCTGAGGTTGACTACGCTCCCCAAAATACTCCAAGGGGCCTGGGCTTCATCGGCTAAGGTACACAAAGCGCTGGTCACGAGAGAAGTGCCCTGAACATGGTCCTCGAAGCTCCTAGGCACCCAGATTGTGGCAGAGAAGATCTTCTATATCCGGGTGGTGCATCAAGGCCATCAGGAGGTGTGCTATGTGCCAGGTCAAATAGTATGGACTAAGCTGGTCTGCCAGAATAAGCCTTGAATGTAACACTCCCTCTCGATTAATGACTGCATAGTTTGCCAGTGTTTGTCCAATGACAATCAGGGGTCCTCCAGGCGCTATCTCTCTTCGATACCCATGCTGTCCTGCAATGATATTAATTCTCCAGACAACCTGGCCAATCACGAAAGACATGCTTTCCGTCTGTTCCAGGTCTCCCAATCGAGCTGTGCTGTTGAGTAGTTCAAGGTGGAACTGCTCGTGATGATGGGGGTCTCTCGGCGTACGCAGTACTGAAGGCTCTCCTGGATCATGGAACATCGTCTCCTGTCCTCCTCGAGCTTATACATGACAGACCAAGCCATGCCTCACATAGCTCATCTGAGTCCTCGAGCCTGTGAACTGTATCCCAATGGTGTCGTGGATCAAAGTCATAGTTGTCTTGGATATAGGCAATAGTTGAAGGGCTCTTCGGGGGGCAAATGAAGCTGGCAGTCCAGGGGAGTACTGTATCGCAGTTGAAGATGCCTTGAGGGGGCTTGGCGGCACATCATGCACGGATGAATCTGGGTCTACTGTTGGCAACTCGCTGTGACTGGTTATCCGGGACACAAGAGAGGGGTGAGAGGAGACTGTGAGTCACTCGATGAGAGTAAGCGACTGCATGGGTGAGGCAATTCCGCTTTGCAACGATCGAGTCATACTGGCTTCGTCTGGGTGAGTGAGAGCAGTCCTGGGGGGGGGAAGGAAGCAAGGACGCAGTCCTTATGCCAAGTATGGGGGCCAGGCACCCATCTACACTGAATTTACACCGAATTTGAAATACTGTCAGGGGCATTGCAATGCCATTGGGCAAGGCGGGTGTGAACTCGTTCCAGGATTGCAAGATGTCACAGGTCCCCGTCGAAGCCGAGATGACTGACTCAAAGCACTGCCTCAGCTTCGAGGCCTTCGATTGCCTTCAGGCAGTCATCTGGGGCTGTTTACACTTCGACTGAGCCTGCATGACTTTGACTGGACTTGAAGTGACTTCGTAGACTTTCATGCAAGCCTGGAATCGACCTAGACATGGAGTGTTACAATCACGCCTCAAGTATGCTTATGTAAAAGCCCCTATCCATATGCAGTATGTTTTTCTCATCAGTATGCTTTCTTACTTCGTCGTTTATGCCAGAGTCCTTGTTATCACATGCTATATGCCCATTATCACATGCGTTTGTCTTTTATCACATGCCAGTTACTTTATCACATGTCTATGTTCATTATCACATGCAAGTCTACTTTATCACATGTCAGCAGCCTTGCCTGTACATATATAAACTCTGTAAATACACAGACTGGACCTCCAGTCTAGTTTTAACAGTCAAACCATTCTAGTGAACTCTCAGCTTGTCTTCGCATACTCAGACTCTCACTCTTACACTTGTGTAGGAGCTTAACTTACCCTTGAGGAATTTCTGCTCTCATCGCCCTTGAGGTTGACGATTCTCAACACAGTTAAGGTGTAACATGGAGCCAGCATATCAATGAGCATCATAACTGGATGGGGAACAGTAGAAAGTTATGCTAAACACCCAAAATTAAAAAATTTCACAGGGGGTGGAGAAAGTGATTCTGATAAGATTATCACACTTCATGGTAATCAAGATTGGGGAAAATGGTCGATGATGATGAAAGCATACCTCATGGCCAAAGGATACTGGAAATATGTATCTGGTGACAAAACTGTGGAAAACTTCACAGAAGATGAGAAAAAGGAATACAAAAGTTCCAAAATCTCTGAAGAAAGGAGATTAGTACTTGCTGCTAAAGCCAAAAAAATAGCAGAATGGAATGATGAGGACAATAAAGCCCTAGGGTATATCACCCTGAAAGTATCTCCGTTGCTTGGATCATACATCCTAGACACATCAAAAGATACTTGAGATGGGCTAAAAACTGCATTTGGAACACCAGGAATACAAGCCATACTTAATTGGTTTGATACAGCCATATCTTGGAAATTTCCCACAAACAGACCACCGTCTGAGTCCATACATGAACTATTGGACATTTTTGGGAAAATGGCTACCAATGGGAAAAAGCTTGATAGTGACATACAGATCATGATTGCATTTAAAGCTCTCCCAAGCTCCTGGGACAATGTTTGTCCTGTATTTGCATCAAAAGTCACATGGGGTACAACCACATTGGCCAATGTTATTCCTTGGATAGAGGAAGAATGGCAGGCTTGTCGTGGAAAAAGCCACCACACAGCCAACTTTGTAGCAAGGGGGAGTAATTATGGCAACAAACAAAAGAAACAGTTTAATCCTTATCAGGGGAATAAACAGTTTCAGCCTAAACCTAAGGTTAATATGCCAAAACCTACTCAAACTTTTGATCATCAAAATTGAAAGTCTTACCCTGAGCAACAAAGGGGACCAAACTTCAAGCGGAATAAAATTAACCACATCAACAAAGCTAAAAAGCAGGCACTGCTAGCTAAAGTTGAAAATGAAGGGTCCAGTGGCCTTTCTAACAAGGAAAAAGCAAGCTTAAAAAAGTTTGCTAATATGGCTATAATGGATGGGATGGATATTGATGTCACACCCACATCTTCATGGTTAATTGATAGAATAAACCCAGAATCCAAGAAATTGGCTGATCGGATTTCCACTCATAAAGGGAAAAACTGAGAATATTTTGATAAAAACTTTGGAAGATCAACCTTTTGGGTAACATGCCTAAAGAAAGGATTGATGATGAAGTTGAAATCATTCAATATGAAGAGGACATGGTGGAAGTCGAAACACCTTGACACACATCAATACAACCAATGTTTTCCAGAGGATGCATAGATGCATTACTGGATGACAAACCAGAAGAAAGCCTGGCAACAGGCTATAGGGGGGATCAAGATTGGACCAAGTATGGTTTTCTCACTAATAATGATAAAATTGCTAATCATAAATTAGTGATGAAATCTTGGAAGACTATGGCTATGATGATGGTTGAATGTAGCCATGGTAAGTTTTCTTCTCAAAGCAGATATCAAAGTAGCATACATTGTGCCGCTAATATAATAAAATCTGCTTCTTCATTTAAAAGTGGGAAATCAAATGAATATTAGATGATTGATTGTGGAGCATCAGTTCATATCACTAATGATCAAAGTGATAATTCTGAATATCATCCTTATTCAAAACCTGAGTTGGTTACTACTGCTAACAGAAGTAATAAAGCAAGTATAATCAGTGAAGGTATAGTATTCTTCAAATTTGAAGATACACTTGGTCAACAAAATCTTGTAAAGTTACAAGTTTATTTTATGCCAATGGCTTCACATAAACTTATTTTATCTGGTCAATTAAAAATAAATGGTTACACAGAGATGTCTAGCAGGGATTACACGATATTTTCGCTAAAAGGAAAGAAAATGATTATTGCTGAACCAATGAGATCAGATGATCCCATTCATTGGACAAAAGTGATAATTGTTAAACCAAAAATAAATGTACTGGAACCATCTATTAATATGGTGGATTTCCACACATGGCACAGACGTATGGCTCATGCTAACAAAAATGTCATAAAGCAAATGAGCAAACATACAGGAGGATTTGATGAGAAATTAACAATTCCATCACATTTACCTATCTGTTCTGGTTGCACACAAGCAAAAATGCATAACATATTATTTCCTGCTTCGGAAAAGCGTGCTATACAACCATTAGAGTTGTTACATGCTGATCTATTCAAATTACCACAAGAATCTTATCACCATAAAAAGCAGTGTTTAATGATTCTTGATGACTATTCTTCTTATGCCTTCATAGCTTTACTTCACTCAAAATCAGAAATGCTACAACTCATGTGAAGGACTTAGTCACACTTGTTGAAAACCAAACAGACTTTAAAGTCAAGCATTTTTGTTCCGATCAAGGGGGAGAATTTAAGTCAGCCAAATTTGATCAATACATCAAACAAAGAGGCATAATACATGAACAAAGTGCGCCATATATACATCAACAAAATGGTTGTGCAGAAAGATTGAACAATACCATACTGGAAAATGCATTACAAAGATGTTAACAAAATTAAAACATCTAATCCAACTGAATACAATGGTTGGATTATGGCAATGAAAGATGAAATTAAAGCCCTGGAAGACTGTGATGTATGGGAATTAGTAAATTGTCCAAAGAACTGTAAACCTGTAAAGTGTAGATGGGTTTATGCAGTCAAAAGTGATGGTTGAAAACATGCTTGACTAGTTGCTAAAGGATTTTCACAAATACCTGGTATTGATTATGATGACACATTTTCTCCAGTTGCACAATTTGAAACTGTGAGACTCCTCATGGCTACAGCAGTGATAGAAGATTGGGAAATCAAATCACTGGAAGTTCAAACAGCCTTCCTGTATGGAGATCTTGATGAATAACTATACATAAAACAGCTTGAAGGATGTGTCATTAAAGGACAAGAGGGAAAAGTCTATAAACTAAAAAAGGCTTTATATGAATTAAAACAAGCTTCATTAGCTTGGAATAAAAAAGTGAACAAAAGTCTACAAGAACTAGGCTTTGGCCATTGTCTATCAGACACAGGTGTTTATGTTTGCTATAAACAAAAATCAATTATAGTTGTCATACTATATGTTGATGATGTTTTATTCATGGGCAATAACAAAAAATTTACTCATGGAACTAAAACAACAGTTCATGAAAAAATGGGAATGTTGAGATTTAGGTCCTGTTACAGAATATTTTGGCATGAAAATAATCCGAGATAGGAAAAAGAAATTGATTACCCTTGATCAAATTGACTATGCCAAGAAAGTGGTCAAAAGATTTGGTCAAGATGAAGCAAACCCAGTTTGCACACCATTACCTGCAGGATATCATCCTGAAGCAAATACTGGAACTGCTACTCCACAAGAAAGGAGTTATTATCAACCAATTATCAGATCATTATTGTATCTTACACTTGGCACATGATATGACATTACACATGCTGTAATCATGATGTCACAATTCATGGTTAATCCTTCAAAAGAACACATTCAAGAAGCCTTATATATTGTCAAATATGTCAAATCAACGATTAATGGCCAATTGACATATAATGGTTTTCAGAATGAAGGAATAGTAGCATATGCTGATGCAGATTGGGCTCAAGATCCAATCATGTGTAGATCAGTTAGTGGTAATCTTGTCATAATGGCTGGATGTCCAATCAGCTGGATTTCAAGGAAACAATGAACTGTTGCCTTGTCATCTACAGAAGCTGAATACATGAGCATGTCAGACTGTTCTAGACAAGTCATGTGGATTAAATCTTTGTTCAGTGAACTATGATATAATATTGGACCAGTTGACCTTATGGTTGACAACAAAGGAGCTATATTTCTAGCTAAAAATCCAGCACAAGAAAAAAGATCTAAGCATATTGATATCAGATATCATTATGTTAGAGAACATGTGGAGGAACAAGATGTAACAGTCAAGCATGTTCCCACAGATGAACAGTTAGCTGATATTCTTACCAAAAATTTGACCTGGGTCAAGTTCAAAGAATTAAGAGATCAAATTGGCATTGAGATTCCTCAATGAGGGGGAGTGTTGAAATCCAAAGTAACACATTAGATTGGCATCTCTGAATCTCTTTCATGTATCCTAATAATGTCATATTAATACAATATAACTAAATATGGGTTTAATCTATCCATAACGGTTAACTCCTAGGATCTCATATGGATCTCCTAGGATATAAGGAACAACCTTATACTGGTACCTCAATGAGTACATATGGATATAGAAGAACAATAGAGTTCTTATCTATGACTTCATAGAAGTGTCATAGATGATATCATACTGATGCCATTGTTCAGTCAGCACTGACATCATACCCTAGACCCTAGTAGATAGCAGATAAGCAACATGTATAAATACAGTAGTGTACTTGTCTCAATCTACATCCTCTTATCCTCTTGCATACTCTCAGTTGAGCCCTAGCTCCTGAAAGCTCTCAAGTCACAGCTATCAGTAAGTTTTAGTTACTTAGCCTCTGCACTTCTACTGCATCATCATCTCTTTGCTTTGACATCTTTGGGTCACCAATGATTGTATGACTGTTGTTGTGGGCAACCCCTGTTTGCATGATCTCAAATGTGGTGACTCTGGTCTTCCTCCTTCCAAATCTTTGTCTAACAGTCTTTGGATTGGTCCTGTCCCATATGTTCTCCAAAGACTCAGTCTGCCTAAACAGCTCATTGCACAAGTGAATTCGTGAGTAGTGTTCCTGGTGCAGTTCTAATGCTTTCATGCAGTGAACGAGGCCTCACTTGATGCCATCAGCTCTGAATCATCCAAATGACCTTGTGCATATGGTGAGCCTTATGTTGGTTTCCCTCACTAATGCACTTGGCAAGTATGGGCCACCAAGTGGCATGTCCAAGGCCGTGACTAAAACATTTATACCATGATTTCTGATTTACTAACTATGGTAGCAGGAAAATAAATAGGATAGGAGTCAGGGGGGTAGGTTGATCACAGCGTATGTGAAGACTGGCAGTATCACTGCTGTCTTTCTTTATTAGTGTTTGGTAGTACATATAACTCAGCATTTGACATAGATAGCAAGTACAGCATCTTTTCCTTTGCATGCATTCAATGAATCATGCAAGTCATTTACCATCCCTTCATAAACCAATGCCTGCCCTGTAACAACACCATCATGAAACCACACCATACCATTATTATATAAAACTCATGATGTAAAGTCCATAACCTGTTGAGCTGCACACCATGTGCTATGAGTGGCAATGGTTGCACTAGTGGAAGTGCCAAAGGTGTGCTCATAGCTGCAACCAGTGACCAGGCTACCAGAGGTAGGAGACCTTACTTACATGCTGGTGGGCAAGAAAGAGCAACTGTCTTTATTGATGCAAACTACAGTCCTTATATACATTTTATGTGCTTGTACATGTTTGTGTCTATTCTAAATAAAGAAAAAAAGATTAGATCTACTCTACATGGAGATCTATCTACAAAAGGAAAATAGTCCAAAGGGGCATTTGGACTTAAGGGCAGATTTCTCAACAGTGATGCTTTGATTTATGCATCATATCATGGCCACATCAGCAAATTTGGGGGCTCTCTGCAGAGGCCTGTGCAGCACTGTAGAGGTACCACAGAGCCCACAGGACCTGGAGATAAGGTGTATGTTCTGTGCAGCACTATGCAGTACTGCCACATGGCAGTCTGTGGCAGTCCAAGCCACAGAGTCCCACAGAAGCCCACAGAAGCCCACAGAGTCTCACAGAGTCTCACAGACAGTGTTGGGTCTGACCCATCAAATGGCTGTTGAACTGACCCAGGTCAGATGGGTCAGGAGTTCAGTCAATTCAACAAGAGTGAAGTTGTGGGTCAGTTGGGTCAGTCACAGACTGATGGGGATAGCTTTGACAAACATATAGTACACAAATTTTATATCATTTTTACAATATTTCAAGGTTTGAAAATGGTCCCCCATCTGGGACTATTATCATCAAGACTCCAGTTTATGCAGCTCTACACACCATGGAGCAAGAATCAAAGCTTCAGAGACTAATGCTGTAGCAATGGGCATCAGAGACGTCCCACATCCTTCACAAACACTTCTGGATGAAGGTAAGACTTGTTTGAATACAACAGGCATCACTTGAATAGCTTTTTATGTAGCAAAATCCAAATGTACATGCATAACTGGCAAGATTTCGACAATGATCAATCATTTGCTTGGCTGTAACAGGGCTCCTGAAGATGTCAAGAGAAAGATGAAAGCACTAAAGGGGAAACAGGGTGACTGGGGGAGTTGACAGCAGTGGGAAAGCGTGCTGTTGAGGGACAGGACTTCCAAGTTGGCACAGATGGTGTTGCCAAACAGAGAAAGTTTACCATTATTTCAGCAAAGGCAATCAGCTTTAATAATGAGAAGCAGGTTTGTTTTGAAGGGCAGCTTCTACGAGCATGCATTTCAGTGGGATGGTCATTCAACTCCATTATGGATCCTGAGGTGCAAAAGCTTTTCATAATGATTGCAACAAGCTTTCAGGAATGATTTTGCAATGGGAAATTGCCAAGATAGAAGGAGGTCTGCAAGAACAAGTGAAAAAGAAACATGCAACTTTACAATGTGACAGATGGAAGGATATTTCTAAAAATCATCTGATTGCCTTCATGTTTGCTGCAAAATGAGAGGTGAGACATCCAAACTTCATCCAACCCCTGATTCCATGTGTCAACAGGCACATCTTACTCAAGTTCACAATCTATCAGCTCAATGGAAAACTGGCAAGAATCTTGCCCTTTTAATCAAAGAGGAACTTGAAAATCTGTGGAAGCTTGGTGCCCATCCAATTGGAGTAATTGGTGATGCGAGTGGTGATGAGAGAAAAGCTAGCCAACTAGTCTTAATGGGTGATCCATCATTGTTGATTGCAGACTGTTGGGTGCACCAGGTACATACATCTCAAAAAGTACTAGTAGTATTGGGTGTTACCTCATTACATCACCAATAGATCACATTGGTCCTTGGTGATTATTTGAAAGGGAACTCCACCTTCAGCACTGTTATGGACAAATGCAGTGAGGTTGTAAATTGGTTTATAATCATTTATATGCTCTGGGAGTCTTTATGAAGGAGCAAAGGAGGTCTTTTCGCTTGGCCAGGTATTCCGCGTGGAATCCTAGGACTCCACTGGGAATATTTCCAGTCAGTCCAAGTGAAAATTAAAAAAAACCAAACCAGCTAAAATGGCTTGAAAATTCCTAATCTATTCCTAGTGGACTCCCACATCAGTCCCAGTCCATTCCTAGCCCAGCACTGGGATTGAGGGTAGGATTCCTAGGACTCCTACCACTAGGAATGGGTAGGAATCCTTGGAATCCTAGGACTGTCACTATTGTGACATAATCATTCTAATGTCACTCAGTGTGACATTCGTGACATTTTTTCATCATCGATGTCCACCATGCCCTCAACGTTGATGAGCTGTGCCCAGCTGTGACTGCGGATCACGCTCAGGAGTCACACCATGAACTACAGTAGGTTGCCATCGGATGGAAAAAGATGCGTGCGAAAAGTCCGCTATGAAACGAACAGAGCGTTCAACTCCTACACAACTTGCGCTATCAACGACACAAGTCTGCTATGGAACACGACTATCCCGGTAGCCATGACAAGTTCTGCACGTTCTGCACAGCCGCTGAAACTCCGCATTTCCGCTCAAACGCCGTGCTCGCATCCATGATGGACCACGTGACTTCTACTCCACTGCCCAGAGATTGCACCAACTACCCGATGACTAAGCGTCGCCACTTCTGCTTTAGGAAACTCCATGTTAAGACCCTAGATCCCGATGCGCCTGGAATAGCAGATCAAACAAAGAAAACCTAAGCTCCACCCAGAGTAACGGATTGTGACCGATTGCTGCAGTACATCATGATGAAATGGGAGTCCATATCCAAACAACGACTATCTGTTCCAGTTACCACAATGACAGCGCAGCGA